>CANXYC011472887.1:0-17231 GCA_948193065.1 Aleurites moluccanus
TCTGGTTTACCTTGAAATCGATATTTCCATAGCAATTTCTTTATACAAATGATAAATACATATATATAATAAGCAATTAGGCTTGATTAGACATAAAAAAGCCTTCTAGAATAAATTTTATACAAAGTCAAAGTTTATGTCAGTTTTAAACATTTTGACAGCTCTGTTTTAGGTCATTTTAGCAAAACTGCCCAAAAATAGATCATTAATAGTTTTCAAGCAAGAATATCATTTATATGCATAAATGCATGACTTATGAATTAATAATGCATGATACATATATATAGACTCACCTCAAACAAAACTTCAGATATTACCCCAATAGGCTTAGTTGGCCCGTGACTCGCCGTCAACGGCCTTAGCTTGGGAAGTTTCTCCTATATTAATTAAATCACTCCGGTAAGACTTATACTCAATACATTTCACATTAAAACACATATCAAAGCACATCATATACATAAAGCATATATACTATACTCCATAGACTCTATATTACACAATTGACACTTTTCATTCCTTTATGCATCAAATGCAATTCTATTACCACATTTCATTCACATTTCATATGTTCATCACTATAATGCCAAATTAAGAACTCATAAACACTTTGTTCATCTATTCATATCAAACATACACTAAATTCCAAATATGCTTTCCAAGTACTTATATCAATCAACATTTCCATATTTGAACTTATACACTTACATCATTTATACCATTAAACTATATTCAAACCTTATTTTCTCAATTGCATTAGCCTAGTACATTGAACTAACAAAGTCTATATGGTTCGTCCTAAATGAATCTCACTCCATTTATCCATTTTTCAATACCAATCAATCATACAATATTTATATACATCAATTACACATCATTCAAGCCTTTAAACCTATTAACCATCAAAACAGAAATCATCATTCAAGCACTTTAAGTTTCGGCCCAAATGGAACTTCATCCAAATTAATTTCCTTCCATCAAATGATCACTAATTCATGTTAAACACATCAAATACACATCATTTGAGCAAAAAGATCCATCAAAATAACACTTTGATTCATATTTCTTCCTATTAGGGTTTTCTTCCAACCAAAACACATTTTTGTTACTAATTAACATGAAAGAATATCTTAAGAACATAATTACACCAAAAGAATGGTAAAATCAATCACTTACCAAAAGTTATTTACAAACTTCAAAGCTTTGATTCTTTGCTTTTTTTTTTGTTTTTCTTTGAAATCTAATGCTATATTAGTGTTTAAAATGATAGAATTAACAAGTTTGGATCACAAAATGAAAGAAAATAACAAGGTTTGGTGTTCATCAATGGTGGCCGAAACCTATGAATGAAGAAAGAGAAAGTTTGGTTGGTGTTTTGGCTAAGAATGGTGAAGAGGTTGTAAAAATCAACTTAAATATCAATGGCATAATCCTATACTTTGAGCTTATAGTAAAAATTGTGAAACCTAGCTTACTAACCATTCATTTCTTCATCTTTTCATCCAATGGTTTGATTTAGATAAGCCTAAAATGATACCATAGGTTTGCATATACCATATAAGTTCATATTTCAAAGGAAAAGACTAATTTACCCTTAGTTCAAATTTGATCCTTATCCGAGCAGCTTTGCTAGGAGTTATTTTCTACCAGGTTTAATTCTCCAATAAAATTTCAAATAAATATAATATCATTATTTTCATGTCCTAATATTCTTTTCTACCTTCAAATATAATATTAATTTCCATAAACTCGAATAGGGTGTGAAATGACCATTTTGCCCCCAGTTCACTAAAAATTTAATTTTTTTCGATTTCTTCCTAACAGCCTTTAAACCACTTTTATATGTATAATACTTCCTAAAACATGAATATGCATTCAATTTAAGCATAAACATGCAATAATACACAACTTTCAAACAAAGGAAAGATCTCCTAGGTTTACCCTTTATGGTTTAGGTTCTAAACTTTAACTGAAGTATTACAATATGCCTTCTAGACATGGTCATGGTAGAGGTAGAAGACGTGGTCGTCCTAGAAGAGATGTTTCTTCTGAGGCTGGTTTTGTTGGCCGAATAGGGGATAATAAGGTTCTTCTGGCACCTCCTTTTGATATGGCTCAGAGATTTGAGCCGTTGGAGCTTAATTATGAGATGATAGCTGAGTATATTGCCTAGCAGTGGCAACATGCTCCTCCGGTGTAGGTGGCTCCAGCTCCGCCACCACCTATAGTTCTAATAGTTTTTTCGGTTGTTCCTCCTCAACCACCTTTGGTTCCTCGGGTTGAGGAAGTATCTTTTGAGAAATTTATGAAGCTCAAGCCAGCTGATTATAAGGGTGAGGTAGACCCTACATAATTTTTAGAGGAAGTGGAAGACAAGGCACAAATTTTGAGAGTTCCTGATAGGAGAGTTATGAAGTTTGCGGGTCACCTTATAAAGGGTGGTGCCCGTGATTGGTTCAATAGGAGTATTTCTAGTTTACTTCTTGGTGATGGGGAGATCACATGGGCTCGTTTCAAGGAGCTAGTGATGAAGGAATTTCTTCCAAAATCTATTAGAAAAGTGAGAGCCTTGGACTTTGAGAGGCTAGTACAGACTCATAAAATGTCTGCATCTGAGTATGCTAAGAGATTTAGCAATTTGAGCAAGTTTGCCAATATTTTAGTGCCTGATGAGATGACATATATTCATTTATTCAGGAAGGGATTGTTGACCCCAATATTCAAGATTATGTTAGTATTGGAGTTTGATTTCTTCTTCACACTGGTGGATAAGGCAAGGTTTATCGAGAATCAAGAGATGGAAGTAAGGTCTGCTAAGGAACAGAGGAAGAAGGCAAAGATTGGAGGTTCATTCAAGTAAGGTAGAGAGGAGAGTAGAGTGAAGAGTATGGGCATTTCTCTTCAGACTGAACCTATTAGTTATGGAGGTCAGTCAGGCCGATCTCATCGGAGACAGGGTACTTCAAGGCATACTACACAATTGAGTTATGGTTTTGGTAGTTTGGCATCTCCTAGATGTTCAATTCCTCTTTGTCCCACATGTGGGAAGAAGCATTTTGGCCAATATTTTATGGAGACTGGTGTGTGTTTTAGATGTGGTTAGCCAGGCCACTTTATTAAAGATTGCCCCCAGGCATTACATTTCAATAGACCTTAAGCTTTTAAGTCCACAATTCAGATGGATAGGGGAGGAGGCGATACTGGGTATGGTAGAAGGGGTATAGCTAGAGACCAGGATATGGGTAGAGGTTCTGGTTAGACGTGGGGCAGACATCAGGGCAGACACCGATTGGTAGAGGCAGGGGGAGAGTTTTTGCATTGACTCAGCAGGAGGCTCAGGCCTTAAACACAGTTGTGACAAGTATTATCCTTATTCAAGCTTTGAATACACAAGTTCTATTTGATTCTGGTGCCACCTATTCCTTTGTTTCTTCATATTTTGCAAATAAATTGTTAGTGGCATGTAAACTTCTGGATTCTGCATTGGTTGTGTCAACTCCTTTAGAGGATGAGATAGAGGTGAATAAGGTTTATCCTTCTTGTTTAGTGAGCCTTAATGGGAAGAGTTTGGAAGTAGATTTGGTTGAGCTGTCAGTATTGGAGTTTGATGTGATCTTGGGCAATGATTAGTTGTCCCAGTAATTTGCTATCATTGATTGTAATAGGAAGAAGATTGTGTTCAAACCACTTTCAAGTGAAGAGTTTGTGTTCAAAGGGAAATGAGTGAGGTTCCTTATAATATGATATCTGCCATTGGGGCGAGGAGATTATTAAAGAAAAGATGTCAAGGGTATTTGGTATATATCCGAGACATGAAAAAGGAAGTGAAGAGCATTGATTAGATTTCTATTATGCATGAGTTTATGGATGTATTTCTAGAAGAATTGCCTAGTTTACCATTAGATAGAGAGATTGAGTTCAACATTGAAGTACTCCTAGGTACTAATCCGATATTGATACCTTCGTATCATATGGCCCTTATTGAATTAAAGGAATTGAAGTTGCAAATACAAGATTTACTGGATAAAGGGTTCATAAGGCCTAGTAGTTCACCTTAGGGTGCTCCGGTATTGTTTGTTAAAAAGAAACACGGATCTATGAGATTATGTATCGATTATCGACAACTAAACAAAGTCACTATTCAAAATAAGTATTCGTTTCCTCAAATTGATGACTTATTTGACTAGTTATAAGGAGCGAGTCATTTCTCTAAGATTGATTTGAGATCAAGTTGTCATTAGTTGATGATCAAGAGGAAGGATGTGCTTAAGACTGCTTTTAGAACCAGGTATGGTCATTATGAGTTTATGGTTTTACCATTTGGGTTGACGAATGCACCAACTGCTTTTATGGATTTGATGAATAGGGTCTTCAAACCATTCTTAGATAGGTTTGTGATTGTGTTCATTGATGACATATTGGTGTACTCCAAGAGTAAGAAAGAGTATGAAGAGCATCTGCGCATGGTTTTACAAACTTTAAGAGAATCTTAGCTTTACGCTAAGTTTTCTAAGCATGAATTCTATCTTGATATAGTTGGCTTTATGGGGCATATGATTAATAGAGAAGGAATTTTGTAGATCCAAAGAAAGTTGATGCAGTTTTGGATTATCCTAGACCCATAAATTTGATAGACGTTAGGAGTTTCATGGGTCTAATAGGTTATTATCAGAGATTTGTTCAGGATTTCTTAAAGATAGCTGCTCCTTTGAGTAAGCTCACTCAGAAGTATATGAAGTTTCAATGGTCCGATAATTATAAGGATAGTTTTCACAAGTTAAAGACTTGTTTGACTACTATTTTGATTCTGGCACTATATCCTGGTGAGGGTGGTTTTGTGGTTTATTATGATGTTTCAAGAGTGGGACTCAGTTGTGTTTTGATGAAGAATGGTAAGGTAATAGCTTATGCTTCTCGTCAGTTTAGGAAACATGAGTTGAATTACCCGACCTATGATTTGGAGATGGCGGTAGTAGTGTTTGCTTTGAAGATTTGGAGGCACTACCTGTATGATGAAAAGTGTGAAATCTACATGGATTATAAGAGTTTGAAATATATCTTCTAGCTGAAAGATTTAAACCTTAGGCAAAGAAGATAGATGGTGTTACTTAAGGATTATAATTGTGAGATTTTGTATCATCCGAGTAAGGCTAATATTGTAGCTGATGCCTTGAGTCGAAAATCATTGAGGAGTTTGGCTCATATTCAGGTGAGTAAGCGATAGTTGATTAAGGAATTTCGGAGTTTGCATGATTTGGGCAATCAGTTTGACTTGTTAGATGATGGAACATTATTGGCTCATTTTTGAGTTAAACCATTATTGGTTGATCAGATTAAGAAAGCTCAAGATAGAGATCCTTGCTTGGTTAAGTTGAAAAGCGAAGTGGAATAAAGGAAAGCTTCGAGATTTACAGTTAGAGATGGTGTATTGTGATATGGTACACAATTATGTGTTCCTGCTTTGGATGATCTAATTGAGCAAGTGTTGAGGGAAGCTCATTATGCCAGTTACAATGTGCAATCAAGTGCCACTAAGATGTATAATGATATTAAGGAATCATACTGGTGGTATGGTATGAAAAGAGGTATAATGGAATTTGTGGCCAAATGCTTGACTTGTCAGCAGGTTAAGTCTGAGCATTAAAAACCATCTAGGTTACTTTAGCTATTACCTTTGCCAGAATGGAAATAGGAAAGAATAACTATGGATTTTATGGTAGGTTTGCCAAGGACTTCCAGTGGACATGACTCCATTTAGGTGATTATGGATAGGTCGGCTAAGTCAGCTCATTTTCTGTCAGTAAAGACTACGTATTTGGCTTCTCAGTATGCTCAATTGTTTATTGATGAGATTGTGAGATTGCATGGTGTTTCAGTATCGATCATTTCTGATAGAGGTACTTAGTTTACCTCAAGATTCTGGCAGAAGTTACAAGAGTTGCTGGGTACTTGATTGGGTTTCAGTACGATTTTTCATCCATAAGCCGATAGAAAATTAGAGAGGACCATCCAAACTCTAGAGGACATGTTGAGGATGTGCATCCTAGATTTTGGAGGAAATTAAGATAAGCACCTATCGTTGATCGAATTTACTTACAACAACAGTTATCACTCTATGATTCAAATGGCATCGTATGAGGCTCTATATGGGAGAAAATGTAGATCCCTTATCTGTTGGTTTGAGATTGGAGAGAGGTTTATTGAAGGTCACAATTTGATCCAATACACATCCGAGAAAGTGCCTTTGATTCAAGAATGATTGAGAACCCCTTTTAGTCTTCAGAAGAGCTATGATGACCCTAAGAGAAAGGATTTTCATTTTGCCATTAGTGATAAAGTCTTTTTGAAGATATAGCCAATGAAAGGAGTTATGAGATTTGGGAAGAAAGGTAAGTTATCTCTGAGATACATTGGACCTTTTAAGATTCTGGACAAGGTTGGAGATATTTTGTATTGATTGGCACTTCCACCAAACTTGAATAGTGTTTATATGGTGTTTCACATATCTATACTTTGCAAGTATGTTTCGGATCCTTCACAAGTATTGCAAGCACAACCTTTCGAGCTTAACTCAGACCTAACTTATAAAGAAGTTCCTATAGCCATTGTTGATAGAATGGTTAAAAGACTTCGGAATAAGGACATAGTGATGGTGAAAGTTCTTTGGAAGAACCAATCGACAAAAGAATGCACTTAGGAGAGCGAGCTTAGTATGCAGACTTAGTATCCTCAATTGTTTTAGGATTTAGAGTGAGACTTCTGTAAAAATTGAGGACTAATTTTTTGTTAGGAGGGAATAATGTAATACCATATATCTGTATTGCTTGTGTTTTGTACTTTGAATTGTGATAAATTTTATTTTTTTCTATTATGTTCTACTATGTTTCCTATTAGTTCAGTTTGTTAGAATGTGTTTGGTTGAGTATAGATAACTCTTAGAGAGAGTTTCATATGTTAAGTTATGATTGGATAAGTTTCGGTTAAGCTAGGTTGGAAAGATGTTGAGATATACCTCATGATCTTCTTTCACGGGTGTGAAGCTTACCTTCACTGGTGAGTCATTCTACATGAGCATGCAAACAGTTACTGTCTGAATTTTTTATTTTCATCAAATTGCTTTCATGGGCATGAAAGGTCGATCTTCACAGGCTTGAGTCCTTCTTTCATGGGCATGAAGTGTCAGGTTCTATATATTCGTTCATTTGTCACTTGTCAGAAAATTTTTCTCTTTCTTTCTCTTCTTTATTTCTCAACTACCAAACCCTAAATCCATTCTATATATGATTATAGGACATTAATACCTATACTAATGCTCCATTTTAGAAGGAAAACACTTTGATAAAGCTATTGAATCATTTCATGTTAAGATTTCTTTTAAATCTTCATTTAAGAAGAAAGAGATATTTTCTTCATATTTTAATTTCTGCTATGATTTGAGATTATAGGTTGTTATAATAGTTGTATATGAGTTATGAGGAGTATATTAAATACATTAATGGCTATAGATTTTGATTATTGGAAGAATTAGGGCAAATGGTGAATAGTAACGTGTATAGTGCCAATTCTTCTATTCTTCTATGATTTTCTTAAGGAATGGTTAAATTAAGTTTAAGAACTATCTAAATAAGCTTTATAGAGTCTTTAATTACAAGAATTTGTTATAAATAATATTGGGTAAGGAAAACCCTAAATTTGTGAAATTGTTGAAATGTGTTAGGCATGGAGCTTTAAGTGCAATTAAGTTGATTTGGAGCTTGATAGAAGGATTTGAGCTTTGACTTGTTTGTTGCTTTGTGGAGGTGAGTTATGCATATGTGTTTCGTATGTATTTTCATATACATAAATATGATTCTTTCATTAATATTCATTACGAACATATATATGAAATTGTTAAGTTGGTAATTCTTGAACCAACGAAATTTGTTTTCATTGTTATGCTATAGAGTTGGTATGTAATACCCTAAAAATATGAATAAAAATTTTTAATAAATAAGTTCTCAGTATGTGGATTAAAATTATCGAAATGGCTAAGGATAATTTTGAAAACTCAGTTAGAGCGAAAACGAGAAAATTTTTCGAAAATCGTCGGTACCGATATCGCTGCCATAAAATAGCAGTACGGTTGACAGATTAATTTCTGAATTTGGATTGAGAGTAAATGATAATGTATATTCATGTGTGAATACAGTAAAAAGAAATATGAGAAAATGTTTAAGAACACTGATAAAGCAAGCGATGGTAAAACCGAAAATAAAGGCTACTTTCGGTGAATAGTAAAAAATCGACAATCTGAGTTTTAGAACGGTTCTGAAACTATTTTTATTAATTAATATTAATAAAAATATGATGTTTGAATATCAATTTTGAATTTCAATTCCCGACGGAATTGTCGGAATAAATTACCGAGCGAAAAAAGACCAAAAGTAAAATTTGAAAAATTGGTGGACCAAAAGGGTAATTTACCAATTTTTATCTTACTATAAAAGTTAGACTTAGCCAAAATTTTCTGAATTTTTGGTTCTTCATCCGTAGCTCCATTTCTTCATTTTCATAGGATTTCTGTCATTGATTTGTGAAGAAAAGTTGTTACAAACCTAAAACTAAATCCATACAAACATTATTCCATCAATTTTCGCCATAGAAAATCAAGAAAATTGAAGAACAAAGCAAAAGGGATTTCGACCATTTTGGAAAATTTGGGTAAGTTATTTATTTGTTTGATTTTATGGTTTAATTAAGTTGTTTTGATGATAATAGGATTGGGTAGATGGTTTAATTGCATCAATTGACGCATTAAACAATTTCCCCCAATTTTCAAATCCTAATTCAAAGTTGTATGAAATGATTTTGAGCATATGAGTTAGGATGTGTAAATTGGCAATGGAATAAGTCAATTTGGTATTAATTGGTGTTTAATTGATGTTCGTATTATTGTAGAAAATTCGAACGGAGAAAATCACTGATTTTAGCCTATATCGAGGAATTGAGGATTTGGGTAGCAAATCAAGTTTGCTTAGTGATTTGGAGTGATAGGTGAGTCTTTTATGCATCAAATTACTTTCCTAAATTGCTAGAATGAAATTTGAAATCCATAAGCAAAATGGCCATCATGGCCGAACCCTAATTGTGCAAAATGCCTAAGTTTTTGTTCATGCTTTTGGCTTGTTTTTCCTTGTCTATTTGATTCAATTGTTGAAGATTATTGAGTTGTTTTTATTGCCTATGGAATTGCTTCCATGTGTATATTTATTGATAATTGGGGCAATGTCAATATTGCGCCGAAACCATGCCGAAAAATCCATAAGCCAACCATTTGAATGCCACCGTCGCCAGCGACAATGGCATGCCAATTGCATCAACTTTTGGGCCGCAAATGATCAAAATATGTTTGTTCCCATTTTTGGTCGTTAGGCCTTTGGTCATCGTTTAATCTATAATTATTGATGTTTTAGTGACTTTATGCTCATCCAATTGATTTCTGATGAGTTATTGATATTGCCGATGCAATTATTTTGAAATGATATCTATTGATATGATTATTGCTTCTATTGACTTCGAGGTGATTTGACAGAGTTGCCGTTCCGACAGGATAGTGAGTTCATGCTGTCGGCCTTGTGCACATTATATTGATTGATACCATGTACTAGGAAGGGATGTCCTAGTCATAAGACCCGTATAGTCTTATGTCTACATATATATATATATATATATATATATATATATATATATATATATATATATATATAGTGATTTGTGCTTGGCATATTTCTATGCGTTTCATGGCTCTATATCTGTCATTTCCATCTTGTCCATGAGATATGTGCTTCATTGATATGATTGTTTACTTATAGTCATATTCTGTACTTGATTCTGTATTACAGACACTCTGAGCATATTGATCCATTATTTCATCTGCTTACTGCTAATTGATATTTCATTATCTGTTATTTGTCGATGCATATTAGATTCACTGAGTATCATATATACTCACCCTGTCACTGTTTGCCCTCTCAGGTGCAGAGTAGGAGGCAGATATCCTAGATCTTTTGGCTCTCTGTGGATTCTGCAGATCTTATGTCAGTGTAATATTATGAACACTGTATTATTTTGTATGTTCATATCATAGCTGCTCCATGGGTTTTGTATGGTATAGTTAGAGTATGTACCTGTATGTATGGGAATATTGGAGATTTATATTGATATGAATATGGTATTTATAGAATGAATAGTGTTATATGAGTGATTGGATATATATATATACTGTTATTGATTGATAATGAGTAAGATATATTTCCGCTGCAATATTATTATAGGATAGATGTGATTGATGGGTTCTACGGATGTCGGTCACCTCGGCATCTCCCTCACCCTTGGACCGTCGCGATCCAAAAATGGGTCATGACAGAGGTGGTATCAGAGCACTAGTCTTACAGATATCAGAGCTCTATGTTTACAGATGATAGAGCATAGGTTACAGAGGAATAGCAACTAAGTGAAGTATGGGTAGAGTTAAGGGAACCATGGGGCTTAGGAATTCCTGTATCGTCATTTGTTATATTTGTCAAGTATGTATAAGTATTCTGCGCTTCTGTAATATAATGAGTACGTGTTTTATTTTTCTAACAGTTTACAGAGATGTCTGAGGACAGTGGCAGAGGTACCAGGGAGGCAGAGGTAGCCTCCAATGAGTCGTCAGTTAGAGAGAATTCTGTTTCAGAGGGTCCGTCTAGATCTTGACGGTCTACAGGGGATACAGAGAGGACTGATGATCCCTAGAGATATGAGATGATGAGGGGGATGATGGATCTATGTAGGGAGCTAGCAGAGTTGAGGCGGGAATGATAAAATGTACCGCCACCTCTAATACCAATAGTAGTGCCACCCCCTGTTGCACCTGTTGTAGTACTAGTCACTCCAGCTGCTGTACAACCAGTTGTGGCTTATGAGGAACCTGTGGTGCAGGGAGGCCACAGAGTGATAGATGAGGGTGGAGTGACTATGTTTAGCTTTTTGAAGCTAAACCTGCCCGAGTTTAGGGGTGATAGAGGCAGTGATCCAGTAGATTTTCTGGAGGAGGTTGAGAAGGTAGTGAGGAGACTACCTTGCTATAATCTTAGAGCTATAGAGTTTGTTGGGTTGCTGTTAAAAGGGAAGGCATGGGCTTGGTTTTCAAGGAAGATGGAGCCTAGACTGAATGGTGGGCATCCACCCTCATGGGTTGAGTTTCGTCAGGGGTTGATTGATGAGTTTATTACAGAGGGAGTGAAGATCCGAAACTTGATTCAGTTTGAACAGTTAGAGTAGGGGGACAGGACTGTAGAGGAGTATGCAAAGGAGTTTATTAGACTGAGTAGATATGCTACTCATATTGTTCCTACTGAGGCTGATATGATCAGCAGGTTCACGAGAGGATTACATGCTTCGCTTCATAATGCTCTATTGGCTATGGAATTCACATCTTTGATGATAGTTATTGACAAAGCTACTCAGATGGAAGAGAAGTAGAGGTCAGAGAGAGGGAGGAAGGATCGAAAGAGAAAGGAGGGACCAGGATCCCAGAGTAAGTGGGGGGAGAGCAGCTCCTTGCCTAGATTGATTGAGCTTGTGCCTCGATTTGATCAGGGACCTCCATCTAGTAGTCAGAGGAGGAGGGTTCTGAGTAGAGGACCATCAGTGCAATCTGCACCTGTATATTCATAGGGTTCTTCCAGACCTATTACTCAGATGCCTAGTGTACCCATTTGTGATTTTTGTGGTAGAAGGCATGGAGGGGAGTGCCGTAGGCAGATAGGCGCTTGCCTGAAGTATGGGCAACATGGTCATTATATTAGCAGATGTCCCTTATGTGACGATCAACAGCCATTTGCTGCAGAGTCTCAACCTATAGTACAAATGATTCAGAATGTGGCTAGAGAGGCTCTTAGTAGGGGTAGAGGCAGAGGTCAGGCATCTAGTAGTGGTCAGGCCCCAATAGGTAGAGGCTAATGAAGAGTTTTCACTGTTAACACCCAAGAGATGCAGAGATATGATGATACAGATATAGGTATGATTTTTAATACAGAATGATATAACAAATGCATTGTTTGACTCTAGTGTCATACATTCTTTTGTTTGCATTAGTTAAATAGAGAAAGATAACTATTGAATGTGTCCTTAGAGATAACTATACCAATGAGAGAAAGTATAAAAATGAATTATTATTGTCATCCGATATGTGTTATTGAAATTGATAATAACTTTTATATGTGCTAATGTGATAGAGTTGCCTGAGTGCAACTTAATGTAATGCTTGATATGAATTGGTTAACTGCAATGTGAGCAGTTATTAATTATTATGAGAAGAAAGTCAAATTCTAGTTGTCATAGTTAGAGTTCCAAAGTGATAAGTATGAATCAAGAATTTGTTTCATTTCTGTTATTCAGGCTAGAAAAAAAATTGATAAAATTAGATGGTATAGCATATCTAGTATATGTAATGAATGTGTGAAAGACTTTAATTGGGATTAATCGGATACCTATGGTTTGAGAGTTTCTTGATGCTTTTTTTTTCCAGAAAAGTTGTCAGGGGTACCTTGATAAAGAGATAGAGTTTGGAATTTAGGTGTATCTAGACACCTATTGAATTGAAAGAACTAAAGAAGAAATTACAGAAATTGTTGGATAAGTTTGTCATAATAGTTGTAGATGACATTCTTATCTATTCTAGGAGTGAAGAGAAGTATGTAGAGTACTTGAGGACTGTGTTATAGATACTATGAGAGCATCAATTGTATGTCAAGCTGTCTAAATACCAGTTTAGCTAATTGATATGGGTATAGAGTTGGATTTGGATCCCAAGATCAAAACCAGGCTCTGATAGCCCAATATCGGGCTAAGCCATTGTAAATTGATAATATTAAAGTGACCTAAGATCGGGATCCATATTTTATGAAGTTAAAGAAAGATGTTCAAAAATGATAAAGCATTAGAGTTCAGAGATGAGGATATATGTTATGGAAGTTCAAAGGTAAGTGAGATCAATATTTACCATTGATTGAATTATAGAACTAAAGGGGATGTTCATTTAATATTGGTGATCATGTTCTCTTTAAATATCACCTATGGAAAGTGTTATGAGATTTGACAAGAAAAGAAGGTTGACACCGAGATACGTGAGACCATATAAAGTATTAGAAATGATTGACAGTGTAGCGTAAAGTTTGGCTCTTCCTTTAGGTATGAGCCATGTTATTTGGTATTCCATATCTGAATGCTATGGAATTATGTGCCAGAACTGTTATACATATTGGAAGGGTAGAATATTGATGTTAATGAAGAAATATCGTAAGAGTAGAGCCAATAGAAAGTGTAAATTGTCAAATCCGATAATTTCGGAATAAAGGAATTTCAATGGCAAGAGTATTATGAAGGAATTAGTATATATAATAAGACATGAAAGTCAAGTATCTGTTATTGTTCCAATATAGAGATACATATTTATTCGAAATTCAAGGAAGAATTTTTTTGAAGGAGGGTAGAATGTAATACCCTAAAAATATGTATAACAAGTTTTTGTGAAATAAGTTCTCAGTATGTGGATTAAAATTATCGAAATGGCTAAGGATAATTTTGAAAACTCAGTTAGAGCAAAAACGAGAAAATTTTTCGAAAATCGTCGGTATCGATATCTCTGCCGTAAAATAGCAGTACGGTCGACGGATGAATTTCTGAATTTGGATTGAGGGTAAATGATAATGTATATTCATGTGTGAATACAGTAAAAAGAAATATGAGAAAATGTTTAAGAACACTGATAAAGTAAGCGATGGCAAAATCGTAAATAAAGAGTACTTTCGGTGAATAGTGAAAATTTGACAGTCTGAGTTTTAGAACGGCTCTGAAACTATTTTTATTAATTAAAATTAATAAAAATATGATGCTTGAATATTTACTTTGAATTTCAATTCCTGACGAAATTGTCGGAATAATTTACCGAGCGAAAAAGGACCAAAAGCAAATTTTGAAAAATTAGAGGACCAAAAGGGTAATTTGCCAATTTGTCTTACTATAAAAGTAAGACTTAGCCAAAATTTTCTGAATTTTTGGTTCTTCATCCGTAGCTCCATTTCTTCATTTTCATTGGATTTCTTTCATTGATTTGTGAAGAAAAGTTGTTAAAAACATAAAACTAAATCCATACAAACATTATTCCATCAATTTTAGCAATAGAGAATCAAGAAAAATTGAAGAACAAAGCAATAGGGATTTCGGCCATTTTGGGAAATTTGGGTAAGTTGTTTATTTGTTTAATTTTATGGTTTAATTAGGTTGTTTTGATGATAATATGATTGGATAAATGGTTTAATTGCATCAACTGATGCATTAAACAATTTTCCCCAATTTTCAAACCCTAATTGAAAGTTGTATGAAATGATTTTGAGCATATGAGTTAGGATGTGTAAATTAGCAATGGAATAAGTCAATTGGGTATTAATTGATGTTCGTATTGTTGTAGAAAATTCGAACAGAGAAAATCGTCGATTTTGGCCTATGTCGAGGAATTGAGGATTTGGGTAGCAAATCAAGTTTGCTTGGTGATTTGGAGTGATAGGTGAGTCTTTTATGCATCAAATTACTTGCCTAAATTGCTAGAATGAAATTTGGAATTCATATGCAAAATGGCCATTATGGCCAAACCCTAATTGTGCAAAATGCCTAAGTTTTTGTTCATGCTTTTGGCTTGTTTTTCCTTGTCTATTTGACTCAATTGTTGAAGATTATTGAGTTGTTTTTATTGCCTACGGAATTGCTTCCATGTGTATGTTTATTGATAATTGAGGCAATGTCAATATTGCGCTGAAACCATGCTGAAAAATCCGTAGGCCAACCATTTGAATGCCACCGTCGCCAGCGACAATGGCATGCCAATTGTGTCAACTTTTTGGCCGCAAATGACCAAAATATTTTTATTCCCATTTTTGGTCGTTAGGCCTTTGGTCATCGTTTAATCGATAATTATTGATGTTTTAGTTTTGACAGAGCTGCCGTTCCGACAGGGTAGTGAGTTCATGCTGTCGGCCTTGTGCACGTTGTATTGATTGATACCCTGTACTAGGAAAAGATGTCCTAGTCATACGACTCGTATAGTCTTATGTATGTGTGTATATATATATATAGTGATTTGTGCTTGGCATATTTCTATGTGTTTCATGGCTCTATATCTGTCATTTCCATCTTGTCCATGAGATATGTGCTTCATTGATATGATTGTTTACTTACAGTCATATTTTGTACTTGATTCTGTATTACAGACATTCTGAGCAGATTGATCCATTATTTCATCTGCTTACTGCTTATTGATATTCATTATCTATTATTTGTCGATGCATATTAGATTTACTGAGTATCATATATACTCACCCTCTCACAGTTTGCCCTCTCAGTTGTAGAGTAGGAGACAGATATCCCAGCTTTTTTGGCTCTCTGTGGATTCTGCAGATCTTGTGGCAGTGTAATATTATGAACATTGTATTATTTTGTTTATTCATATCCTAGCTGCTCCATGGGTTTTGTATGGTATAATTAGAGTATGAACATGTATGTATGGGAATATTGGAGATTTTTAATGATATGAATATGGTATTTATAGAATGAATAGTGTTATGTGACTGATTGGATATATATATATATACACTGTTATTGATTGATAATGAGTAAGATATATTTCCGCTGCAATATTATTATAGGATAGATGTGATTGATGGGTTCTACGGGTGTCGGTCACCTCGGCATCTCCCTCATCCTTGGACCATCGCGATCCGAAAATAGGTCATGACAGAGGTGGTATCAGAGCACTAGTCTTATAGATATCAGAGCTCTATGTTTACAGATGATAGAGCATAGGTTACAGAGGAATAGCAACTAAGTGAAGTATGGGTAGAGTTAAGGGAACCATGGAGCTTAGGAATTCCTGTATCATCATTTGTTATATTTGTCAAGTATGTATAAGTATTCTGTGCTTCTGTAATATAATGAGTACGTGTTTTATTTTTCTAACAGTTTACACAGATGTCTGACGACGGTGGCAGAGGTACCAGGGAGGCAGCGGTACTATTATTGATTGATGATGAGCAAGATATATTTCCGCTGCAATATTATTATAGGATAGATATGATTGATGGTTCTACAAGTGCCGTCGGCTCGGCATCTCCCGCACCCTAGGACCGTCGCAATCTAGATACGGGTCGTGACATGGTATTGTTACCTATTTCTTTGGAACCAACTCTCTATTATAATATAAACCTATTATTCTAGAAATATGCTTGTTTATTAGAATCCTTGTTATAACTATTGTATCTTGAACCTAGTATGTGTATAATCAGAATATTTTCCCTATGAGGGAAAAATCATAGGACTGTGTACACTAGTGACTCCACTGAGAGAGTCAAAGTATCAGGGTTTTTCCTAGAGGTGACAAAGTTTCTCTAGGCTTGTGTTAGCGCAAACACATGTATTCTATAAGGAGATCATAAAATTCATGTTCTGTTATGAATGTCGTTAGACTCCTGTTCTATTTCTGTTGTTCCGACATGTAACACCGAGTCCTAATCGAGCTTAGTATTGTTAAGGACCTTCAAAAATTTTTGTTTAATTATTTAGAATTTATTTGATGTGTTTACATGTGTGTTTGATTTCTAATTAATTATTTGGGAAAAATAGAATAATGATAATAAAATAAATAAATAAAATAAAATAGCCAATTAGGGTTACAAAAATAATAGGATTTAATTGTAAAAGGAAATAAATAGTAGGGATTTAATTGGAAATTTATAAGGACCCAATTGAAGTAAAATAGTAGGAGAGAGGAGTTAGTGGCATTTTAGCTCATCTTGATTCAATGCATTCAAATCCTAAGGATGCATGTGTAGGACTTAAAGTAAGCTTTTTGAGATTGGATGCACTAGATTGCCTTGCCAAATCCCACTAACTATTATTTTAACCAAAAACAATTCAGCATTTTGTATTTTCCTCCACCAAAAATCGTGAGCTCCCTCCCCATTGAAGAAGAAAACTCCTTCTTCTTTGTTGTGTGTTCGGCCATTGTCAAACATTTGAAGCTTTGAAGATTTCTTTCAAGCCTTTGGTAGAAGTATCCATCTCATCTCCTCCATTTCTTCAAGCTAAGCCTCAATTTCAAGTTTGGTTGTGTTCTTTGAGAGTTAGGGATTCGGCCATTTCAAGAAAACCTAAAGGTA
>CANXYC011472917.1:0-10333 GCA_948193065.1 Aleurites moluccanus
TAAAGAGTTATACAAATGATTGAATTCATATGAAATTCATATTTGGTAACTTATAAGAAATGACGAAAATAAGAGAGCAGAGCTGAACTGGACTTCTGATGAGGATGATCTACTTGATGAATAATTCCTCTATAGCTCTGACTGTGGGGGAGTATTATATTTTCTTTCAGTTAAATAAATAGTTCACTTGCAAGTGAAAATGCCCATTTTGACTGGACTGTGGGAGATTATTATATTTTCTTTTAGTTGAATAAATAGTTCACTTACAAGTGAAAATGCCCATGTTTGATTGAGTTTAGTTAAATTTCTAAAACTCTATATTATTTATATATTTAATTTATTTGCATCAATTTAGTTTATTTCTAAAATTGATAGTGTACTTAAAGAATTCATATTTTGAGTAATGAATCTTTTTGTGATATAATGATTCAATATTTATTTTGAACATTATATTATCTACCTATTGAAAAGAATTATATGTAGAACATAGGAGGAGATTGTTGAGTATATTAAATAACCCTAATATATGTTCTAATATAAATCATAATAGGTAAAGTACCTTTGTAGTGGGCCTAATGGGTAAGAGCCCATTAACTGGTTTAACCCTAGTGTAAACCTATATATATGCTAGCTGGGGGCAGCATGCTAGGTATTCCAAACTAGATACCTAGGATGTAATGCTTCAAGCAATCGCATATATTGCTTGACCTAAAAACTCTAACAGTCGCATATACACTTTACTATTAAGTTATGTTTTGAGGGTGTACAAATTTCATTATATATATAAAAGCAAGGTGGTATTGGATAGAGAAAATAAAAAATAAAAATCAAAGCGGGATTATATTGTTAATGAGGTGCAGAATTACTAGCAAAACAAAGGATATTAACATGCATGCAGCAAACAAGCTTTTGTAAACCAAAACAAAAACAATGGTAGCAACAATACAAAATGTGGCAAATTAAACATCTGAACCAATTTAATGCTGAATTTTCATCTGCCATACCTTACAATCCAAACCAATAATATAACCAATTTTTAATTTGCTATAGAATCAAGAATCAAACCACAATTCCAATATCGAGATTTCTCGTGCTCTTGTTCATTGAATATTAATTGCTGGTTTTGTTCTGCCTTTTTCTTTCAGGTCTATGGCTTTTAAGGTAACTCAAAATGTTATTCACGTACTTGTCCTGTTTTTCTCTATCCCCAAACAGCCCACTCATCTCCTTAGCTTTATCTCTATAAATCTTTCCCTCTTCACTTATCATCACTAATCTCAGTACGTCTGCCACTTAGTTTCTTTTAAATGATCCATCTAACAAGTTTCTTGGTATTGAGTATACAATTGTCTTCTCTTCCAAAACCCTAGCATTTATTCCTTGGTCTGCATTGAATGTCAAAAGAATTAGACCTCTCCCAAACATAAGCCCTTCCACTACTGAGCTCCATCCTGAGTGAGTCAGTAACCCACCCACCAAGTCATGAGCTAAAAACTTTAGCTGAGGTTCCCAACTATTGCAAACCACGCCGCGTCCTTTGGTTCGCTCGTCAAACCCAGGTGGCAATTCAATCAACTCGGCGTCAGCAATCCCACGCCAAGTCCTAAGAATATATATCAAAATAATTATAATGATGGCTTATTGGAGGAATAAATCAAGAAGCTCGGTCTTCTATATTAGTTTCCTCTCGAGCTACACTATCACCTGAAATCCACAGAAGAGGAGTAAGCTTTCAACTCAGTAAGATATGAACATGCAATATAAAGATCAATACAAAAGAAAGGTCAATCCAAAGAAACATAGGTAAGAAAATATCATATGGTTATGCTTACAAGAAGAGAAGTGCTCACAATCGAATAGCACTGTCAAATCACATGATAAAACTGCAGAGTGTATCAGTAGCCTTGCTACCTATCACAACAGAGCGCATCGGTAGTCCTTGCTACCTTATCGCAAACGCATGCTTGGTCAGGCATACGCCTAGAGCTCATGGTTCCCTCTAGGTGGAACATTGATAAAAACCTTATTAGCTAAGTTCCCAAAGTGCACAATGGACCAATGAATTTACTCTCATTGGGAAGAACGTTCTATCCATACGGTCATATGGTTGCAAACTCACAATAAAACATATTGGTCACAAGACTATCAACATATATTTTAAATTCAGTCAAGTTAACAAATGTGTTTCATATGAGCATGGTCCAAAGAAAAATGACCAAGTCGTTTACAATATACATATATGGTAATCACACGGAACAATTTGTCATTGGTTTAAGAATATCATGGGAATTTCAGTTAATAGGTCAGTAATACAATATCACATAACATCTGAATCATATATGAGAACATTAAGAAGGCTTGGACAATTTATTTCAAAGAAGCAATTTGCATATGCCATGTTCATACTTACCTCAAAGCAATTTATCCTCAGTTACTTGTATAGCCAATAATTCTCCTTTAATTTCTTGAATCCTCTTTTCCTACGATATTTTTCCAAATGCTCAAAATTAGGGTTTCCTTAATCAACAATTCATAATATGACTCTTTATAATTTTAATCATCTTACAGCCTCCATTATTGTTTCCTAACATCAATTTAGTTAATCCCTTAAGAAAATCTGAAGTTTAAGAATCTGCTTACTATTCATGTCACTATTTATCAAATTCCATAAATTTTGATATCTTGAATATTAATCAAAATTAATAGTTTTAAATACTCATAATAGAGTCTATATACTCATATAGATCTATTCTATCTATCAAAAATTCTTAATCTAAAGAGAAAATGAAGTTTGAAGAAAATTATCTTATTTTTCCCAAAACTGAATTCCTGAAGAATCTGACTTGAGAATAATGATTAAAGCCTTAAATGCGCTAATTTAATGATCCACTGCATTAATTTTAAGCATTAATGCATTAAAAACAAATGGGAAATATTTGAGAAATATAGGAGAAGAAATGAGAACGAACGAAGAAAAGAGAAGAAGAAGATATCGTGAAAAAATAGCTATTGCATCTCCTGTTAAATAGACTACTGCCTCTCAGCTTCCCACTTCGTCAAACTCTTTTCGCAATCCCACTTCGCCAAACTCTCTTCGCATATCCCACTTCGCACATCCCACTTTACAGATGCCACCACTCACATCCCACTTCGCCAATGCCCATATTGGCGAGTTAGAATCCTGCTTCGCCAGCCATCTCGCCACCTCGCACTAAAATTCCTCGCGAGTAAGATAAAGAAGTTCAATTATCCTGATTCTTTTTCCCAGATAACTTAGACACACAGGCTACAATTCCAAACTTACCCCTCCAGCTCGATCAGTCTCTAACCATTATTGAAATCTAGGAATCACCTCGCACTACCCATTCTGCCGAGCTGGAAACCTTCCTTGTTACTCCGCATTGAACCAGCTCGCAATTGAGCTACAGACACCCAAATTCCTTAATTATTTTTGTCACTTAAAATAGACACTCAGATGCCCATCATAACCAAAAATTCAAATCAAACGCAATCTACAAAATTTTATGGTGAATTTCTAAATTTACCCAGACTTTACTCTCCAAAAATTGTCCAAGCAGGTCTGATTAAATTTGTTATCTCTTGAACTACAATTATCCAATCTAATCGAAATTTCTCAGCCATTACTATATACAGAAGATCAATAAACCAACTCAATTTTCACATTCTCAAAATACATATCAACTTACTGCAGAAAAACATAAAACAAACTAAATTCTAGTTAAGGAATATATCTCCTTACACACACAGAAATTTTCAAAACAATTTTACAAATTCATAAATAAAAAAATCTGCAACTCACACGATTTACACTTTTCTAATTTATTCCTTAAAGCCACAAAACTGACTTATCAAATTATTCCTGCATACCAAAAATTCTGGAATTTCTCCAAAACATTATCCACAACATCTCAAAAATCAGAAATTAATAAAAAAATCAAATCAAATATTTATTATTAGGTATTATATTATTTATTTTGATTTACAAAATCATTAAAATAGTGAGATGGTAAGGAATTAATTCACGTAAAGGAAAAATAAAAAATAAAAAAAATAAAGAGATGAATAAAAGAAATTGCAAATAATAAGAAAAAGGAAAGTTTGGAGCCAATAATACGTGAAAGAAAAATAAAAGAAGAGGAGAAGATTGTGTAACAATGTAAATAATTGAAATAATAAAAGAAAAAAAAATAAAAATATTAGATTTTTCTTCGTGATAAAGGAAAAAAAATAGAAAATCCAAATTTCAAGTTTTATTTGAAAATATGAAATTTTATTTCTAAAAAAATTCTGAAAAATATTAAAATATTAATTTTAAAAATTGATAATTTCACTTGTCTATCTCCGACTTCAACAAAATTAAGTTTATTTTAATTTTGCCCATAAAAATTATTAAAGTGTGTCGCTCACGAGATAAATAAAATATTGTTTTAAAATCAGAGCTACCTGTATATAACGAGCATGGAGAGATATGGGTCAAGCATGATTTGAGTTATACGTTATTATACATATTTTATTTTAAAATTGATAATAGTAATATAAATAAATTTATATAAAGTAAAATTTAAAAATATCATTCTCCGTACTAAAAAATTTATTTAGCAAGTATTTTAAAAACTAGTATTCTAAATAAATAAAAATAAAATAACATCATAAATAAAAATAATATTATTATTGTCATAAATAGGATAAGGTCACAAATATTTAAACATAACTAACATAACACTAGAACACAAGGGTAAATTCAGAAATTTTAGAAAGGGATACAATTCTATATTAATAAGATTTAATATCGTTATTTACATAGTAAATACAAACTGAACTAAGAATTAACACATAAAATAATAGAATGATGAATATAATTATATTATTTGAGAAATAATTTTTTCAGAATTTATTATTTTTCATCTTTATTTGCTAAGTGTTGGTATAAAAACCTTTATCAATCTACCTGTAAATTTTATGATAGAATTTTTTAATATTATTGACTTGAAAATTAGAACTAAAGATTTAAACTTGTATAGAAAAATAATTTTCCTTTTAATTAGAATTTTATTGTTGTTCTAGTGAAATTTAAAACTTGCAATGAAATTATTGAATTGGTATCAATTTTATAGTTTAATAAAATTATAAATTTAAACTGTAAGATTCACTTCATACAAATTATCATAGTAAAAAAAATTCAAATTTAATTATAATTGAGATAAAAAAAATTAAGTATAAATAAAAGGTAATTTAATATTTTTATAAAATTTTAATAGTAAAATGGACGGAATGACTAATTATACTAAAATAATAAAAGTATATGAACTAACAAGCGAGTTTCTAAAAAAATTAGGGCGAAAATATTAATTATGTCAAATTTGATGGATTAAAATATAATTTAGCAAAATTTAAAAGAAAATAAAATAAAATTCAAAATTCAATGGGGACACGGGTCCCTTTACCCGAACATGGATCCGTCTATGCTAGAGCATGCTATACTAACATATTGAAGTTTTAGTTTGGAATGGATATATCATTATTAGAGTTGAATTAGACGGACACCCGTTAGAATGGATCAAAATTATCATCCATAATAATAAGTGAGGTAAGTATTATAAGGTAGCTCTAAAGTTCATCTCACTAGCCTATGATACAATTATTATGTTTTTTTTTTAAAGGTTAATTATTATTTAATATCTAAAATTTAAATTAATTTTTAATTATTGCTATTTTAGCAATCGAAATAATAAATTATTAATATTTTGTTTAACAATTATTTATTTTTTCATTTAATTTTCTATTAATTTAAATATCGAATTATTATTTAATTTTTAAAATTTGTTAAAAATACAAGTTTTTATTAATAAATTATATTTAATTTCAAGAATAAATTAGTAATTCATTCTTAATTTCAAAAACTATTTAGTAATTTATTAAAATACAAGTTATGAATAGTAAATTATATTTAATCTAAAAAAATTAATAATTCATTTTAAATTTCAAGAAGTAAATACTAATTTATTTCAATTTAATATAAGAATTAAATAATTAATGGAATGAATAAAAATATATCAATATTTTTGAAAAAATTGACATATAAATTAAATCAAAATTTAAAGACTAAATACTAAACAATGTTTTTTTTTTTATAATATAAATAAGTGATCTCATTCACAACATTGAACTTCTTCACCTACCGGCCTTTTTGAACCATTTATTTTTGAAAAAATATACTATATACGATTTTTTTATTTCATTTTTACGTTCTATTTTAGATTTTTTTTAGTTTTACTCATTGAATAATTTATTTATACGGTCATTTGCTTTCTTTCTAACTTTTTTGGTTTATTTTTGTTTCAAAATTTTGTTTCTATTTTCTTCTTTTTTTTCTTCATTCTCTTCCATTTTTTCTTCATTTTTTTTATGATTTTCAATTTCTTTTCACTTATTATTTTGATTTTGAACTTGATTTTGAACATACATTCAATTATTTGAGAGATTTTTTTTTTTTTTTTTTTTTTTATTTCTTCATCTTTTGTACAAGTATTTTGTTGAGTGTTTATTTTAGTAGTATTCTTAGGATAATTTAGTTATATTTTATTAAGATTTGATTTAATTTTGTTAAAATTTTGATTTGATTTGATTTGTTTAATTTTTAAATTTTAAGTTAAATTGAAGATATGAAGATATTTGGTTCAAAAATCAAATTAATTTTAAGAAAATCCATTGTGAATAATCGGTATCTGTTTATTGGAAGCCAACAACCCAGTTTTTGAACTTGGATCCGGTTATTCCTAAAAAAAAAAAAAATTTGGAGACACAAGCTTTAACATGATGACCCGGTTATTGAGCCTTCGGTAATTGAAAGAAAAATTAAAATTTCGCTATTTAACGTGATGTAAGGCTCATTTCAAGAGGGTGAAAGATTTTCTAAGGAACCTAGAGATAAAGAGCTTCAAGAAAAGTAAGGAATAACTTCAAATTGAAGAGCGAGCAATTTAGATTGAATTTTGCAATCATCAAAAGTTTATTTTTTAACTCTTCTTATTCTTAATTTTATCTATATTGTAGTATGTTGAATTCTTATTCTATTTTAATTGAGCTTATGATTTAGATTTCAAACATGTGTGGCTAATTTCTTGATTTCAAAATTTAGATGTAGTATTTTAATTTTACCTATGAATATTTATATTTAATTAATTGGAATTAATCTATTATCTTAGAATTTAATTATTGTGAATAATTAATCACTATTTACAAATTTAAATTTGTATATATTTTTTGTTGTTGTGTGTTTGTTATTTTATAGATGAAAATGGATTTCAACAATAATCAATGGTGGAGAGATCATCAAAATTAGTCATGGTGAAATCAAGAAAATCAAAACTTTTATTCAAGTTATCATCATAATCTTGATTTCTAAGAAAATTATCAATGGAATACACATCAATGAGATACATCACAGCAAGAAAGCAAGTCATCATATGAAGTGACGTTGGAAAAATTGATTGATCAATGGGAAAGTAAGCCATATTTGAGTTGTAATTTATGTGGAGATAATCATTTGAATTTTGAGTGCCAATATATAGAGCAAACACAATTTTCTCCTAATTATAATAGGCACGAGAATTATCCATATTCTAATACATATAATTCAAGGTTGAGTAATAGCTCAAAATTTTCACGGGAGAACCAATGCTATCAAAGAAACAATTCATCGTATCATTATCAACATGATGTTCAAGCTACTAAATACCATGAACCACCCCAAGAGAAGAAGTCAATTCTTGAGGGTATTATGGCAAGTTTGGCCAAATCGACGTCTAAGTTTATGAACAGGATTGACTCTACACTTCAAAATTAGGCATCAGTAGTTAAAAATCTAGAAATGCAGATGGGTCAGTTAGCAAATATTTTATCTAATAGGAGTTAGGGTTCTTTACAGGCAATACTGAGAAAAACCCAAGAGAGCAAGTTAATGCTATCTTTTTGAGAGGTGGAAAGATAATTGAAGAGTTAGAGGAAGAGTCTAAAATGAAGTTGGAGATGCAAATTGGAGAATTGACTAATTCGTTGAATGCAAGAACCCAAGGTGATTTGCCTAGACAAATTGAAATGAACTCTAAGGAACAATGTATAACTGTTTCTTTGAGTGATGAACAAGAAGTAATTGATCTAGTAGATACTTCAAGCAAGCAAGACAAAAAGGAGAGTGTTGAGCTTAATTTGTATAAGACTTTCAAATATCCTTCTCTCATGGATAGTATCTATAGAATAATTTACCTTGAAAAGTTGACTGAAAAGGAAGTTAAAAAAGAACATCCAAAGGAAACTCTTTTTACTTATTTGGTGCATATGGAAAATAAAAAAGATTATGATAATTATGTACAAGTTGTTCCATTGGTGATTCTTATACCACATGATCCTTATCAAAACAAGAATCCAGTTGAAGAGTTGGAAAAAGAAAAACTGCATCTACCAGCATTACTTCAATATACACCAACTCTTGAGTCAAAACCACTATCTTTGTATTTTAATTTCTTGAGAAGGTTCAAAACAAGAAAACAAATTTGTTAGAAAGCTTTTGGAGATTATGAGCCTCATTACAATATATTGAATAAATCTCGTCTCAACCTTTTTCCATGGTGGCTCAAATCAAAATGGCATGACTCATTCTTTTGGGCAAAGATCAATCCTTATAAGCTATAAGGATGATATATTTTGTACATTACCCTCGTTAATAAATTTGGAGATTATGAGCCTCATTGCGATATATTGAATAAATCTTGGCTCAATATTTTTCCATGGTGCCTCAAAGCAAAATGGCATGACTCATTCTTTTGGGCAAAGATCAATCCTTATAAAGCTATAAGGATGATATATTTTGTACATTACCCTCCTTAATAAAGACTTACCAAAACGTCAACCTAATGACGTTAAAAGGGCGCTTTTGGAGAGGTAATCCATGTTCTAAATTTTAAATTTCTTATTTTCTTTTATTTTCTGTTATTTATGCGATTAACCCCTTATATTGCTTTAAATTATTTCTTAATATTTTAGAGGAAGCCAAGAAATGGAATGCAACTTAAGCATAATATGGATTCTTCAAGAGAGAGTATTTATTTCTTTTTATTTTTCTCTTTGACATTGAGGATAATATCAATTGCAAGTGTGAGAGAGTTTAGTTTGTCTTTATTTTTAGTTGCTTTTATTAATAAATATGTAACACCCATCATTTCTCCTAAACATTCTTTGTGTATATTTTAAGTATAAATTTATTTTTTTTGGCTCAACTAATTAATTTTGAAATAAGTATAAATATTTACTTATTAATTACTTATGATAATGATAGAAAATGAGTATGAAAATTTTGTGAGAAATATTGATTGAGTTATTGAAATTGCGTGAGAAAATGTTAAGTGTTAAAGAAATTGTGAATTTGAGTCTTCAGCGAATTTCTGTGAAAACTGGGTTAAGGGTTTCCAGCTGGCATTGGCGAGCTGGCCTTGCGAAAATGCAATGCCGAGCTGGTCTTGCGAAGAGGCAATGCCGAGCTTGCTTTGCGAAGGGGCAATGCCGAGCTGGCCTTGCGAAGAGGTCTTGCTGAGTTGGCCTCGCGAAGAAAAAAATGAGAGGTGAGATAGCGAAGTGGAATAGCGAAGAGGAAAGGCGAAGAGGAATATGCGAAGAGACATATGCGAGCCGGCAATGCAAAGAGGCATTGGCGAGCTGGGAATAACGAAGAGGCATATGCGAGCCAGCAATGCGAAGAGACATTGGCGAGCCGGCATATGCGAACTGGCAAAGGCGAGTCGGCAATGCGAAGAGGCATTGGTAAGCTGAGATTGGCGAGCTGGGTCTGGTGAGCCGGCAATTGGTGAGCTGGACCAGCAAATTGGATTTTAGCGAGGCGGATTCATTAGTGCACAGTAACGTGATTTTAACAAATAGGCAGTAGCTGATACTTAAAAACGTTAAGTCATTTTTCTTTCTTTCTATCATCACTGCATTTGTTCCTTCTTCTTCCAAAGCCCGATCACTGTTCAACGTCTTCCTTACCGATTCTCACATTTTCTCCACCGAATCTTTCTGGATAAAATTTAGAGAATCATATATATACTATCTGGGTTCCTCCTCTTTCAGTCCATAGTTAGTAAGGAGGGGCTGGAAATATCGGCAATAACAGTAAAGGATTTATGCCGTGAATCACCATTTAAGGTATATGTTTATTTGTTGATTTTTATTGGTTAAATAGATAGTACTTGGATTGAAATGAATGGATTTAGAATTATTTTGGCTAGATTAACTCTAAATAATGGAAATCCCTAAA
>CANXYC011472988.1:0-10084 GCA_948193065.1 Aleurites moluccanus
TGGACTATATGCGAACTATATGCACACATAAAGTCTCCTGTAGTAATATCTGTATCATAAGATGGGCCAGGTCTTATGGCTAGGTCCATAACCCATTTCCTAGCTAGGGTATCAATAATACAATGTGCATAAGGTCAATAGTATTTTCCCGCTACCCTGTCGAACGGGTAGCTCTGTTATATCACATAAGGTCAACATAAGAAGGAAAAATTATCAATGGATACCATTATACCGCAATGGTATCCTTAATCTCAACAAACTCAATATCAATCAATCAATAGTAGTTACGTAACAAGAGCTCATTAGAATCAATTAATGAGCCTAAAATCAATAAAGTATCAATAATAATCAATGAAATAAAGACTAAAGATCTAACAGCCAAAAATGGGAACAAACATATTTTGGTCATTTTGCGGTCAAAAGTTGACACAATTGGCATGCCATGGTCGCTGGCGATGGTGGCATTCAAATGGTTGGCCTACGAATTTTTCGGTATGGTTTCGGCGCAATATCGACATTGCCCCAAATATCAACAAACACACAAATGGAGGCAATTCCATAGGCAACAAAAACAACTCAAAAATCTTCAATGAAAGCATCAAATATGCAATGGAAACCAAAGGAATAACAAGGAAATTCATAGGCAAATTTCACAAATTAGGGTTCGGCCAATACTCATTTTGCACAATTGGATTTCAAAGTTCATTCCAACAATTTGGGCAAGTAAATTGATGCATATTAGACTCACCTAAGCCTCCAAATCACCAAAAACAAAGCAATTGCTAGCAAATCTCTAAATCCTCGGTTTAGGCCAAATTTGACTATTTTCCTCAAAAGAGTTTTCTGCAATGAAACGAATGTCAATTAAATACCTATAAATACCCAATTGACTTATTCTAAAGCCAATTTACCTATCCTAATCCATATACTCAAAATCACTTCATACAACTTCAATTTTAGGGTTTTAAATTGGGAAAAATTGTTTAATGCATCAATTGATGCAATTAAACAATTTACCCATTCCTTTTATCACCAAATTAATCTATTTAAACCAAAAAATCAAACAAACAAATCATTTACCTCAAAAATCCCATTTTGGCAGAAATTTTCTCCAAGCTTGTTCTTGATTTTTCTTCAATTTTTATGGCTTCATTTGGTAGTAAAGTGTTTGTATGGTTTTAGTTTTAGGTTTGGAACAAATTTCCTTCACAAATCTAACTTAGAAAATCAAAGAAAGAAGAAAGGAAATGAAAGGAAATGGTCACGGGTGAAGAAATGCAAATGGCAAAAATTTTGCCTATTTTGTACTTATATAATAAGACAAAATAGTTAAATTTCACTTTAGTCCTTAAATTTTTTAAAATTTGGTTTTGGTCCTTTTTCGCTCGGTAATTTATTCCGAAAGTTCCGTCTGGAATTAGAACTCAAAGTGAATGTTTAAACATCATATTTTAATTAATAATATTTAATAAAAATAGTTTTAGAGTCGTTCTGAAACTCGGACCGATAAATTTTACTATTCATCGAAAATACTCTTTTGCTCATTTTGTAAGTGTTCTATAATATTTTCTCAAATTTCTTTTTACTGTATTCACACATGAATATTACTTATCAATTATCCTCAATCCAAATTTAAAAATTCATCCGTCATCCATTCTGCTATTTTTACGGTAGCGATATCGATACTGGCGTTTTCCAAAAAAATTTCCATTTTCGCTCTAATTGGTTTTCTAAAATTATTATTGGTTATTTCGATGATTTTAATCTATATACTGAGAATTTTATTCGCTAAAACCTATTATGCATTTCTAGGGTATTACACATTATATGAGATTATATGTATTTATGGCCCAATATTTGTCTTATCTACATGATGCGAGTATTGTTTACCTATTCATTGATTCCAAACTTATACCTTATTGCTTATCATTAATAGCCATTCTTTTATCGATTATTGTTTATCATCGATTTGATTGTTACTTGTTCCAAACTCCCAAAGACATTTGGTGTGTAAATTAATTAATCTTGACATGTAAATTTGATATACTGATATCCATTCATTATATTTATTGATACTTGACTACCATTGATATCTTTTATTATTATATGCTTATATCGCCTGTTTAATGATGTATACATGCTCACTGAGTATTTTTATACTCACCCTATTATGATTTATAATTTTTACAGGAATGACATAGTGAAGCTGATTCCAAGTCAATTTCTTCTCTGACTTGGAATATCAAGTATATCGAGGTATAATTTTATTGTCTAAAGGTCAAAAATGTCAACTCATAGATCTCCATGGTACTGTGTGTAATTAGGTGATTAAGTACTATAATGATGTGTAAATATTGAAATAACTGACGTTTCAGTGGCATTCAAAATGTAATATATAATATTTAATCTTTAATAATGACAATGATAGTGAAGTGATAAAGACAATGATACTGAAAATACTAAAATAAAATTCACATGTTTTAAAAAAGATTTAGAAGTGCCATGTATGTCTGTTGGAACTATGAAGTTGAGGGTATAAGGATGAAAAATTATTGGGAGTGTAAAAATAATTCTTGTGCAGACTGTGTAATTTTTAAAAGACCTAGTTTTGGGTCGAGAATAACATTAAAATTACAAAAGAAACTCTGACAAAATTTCTGTAAAAAAATAAAATTTACAAGTAATAAATGGAATCTGAATATTAATAAATAGGTTAAGTATGATTGGTTAATAATTGGATTGCTAATGGGTTATACGAGTTTTCGGTGACCTTAGGTCTACCCATGCCCTAGGACTGTCGTGACCCAAAAGTGGGACGTGACACCAAAACTCTCAAGGGAGTCCAACCTACAAAAAATAATTCTTGGATCATCTAAATTGCCAAACCCTCTACCAAATTTTAAGATAATTGCCTTTTATAATTGGTAAACCCTCAAGATGGACCACAAATCAAGGTCCATGAGATCGAACCATCTTTGGATAGCCCGAGTGGCCAAACCATCTTATTAAAAGTCCAAACTTATTTGACAAAGTCTCTGAAACTGTGCCAGAGCCAACCACAAATTCACCCATTCTCTAAACCGCATAGAGTAGGAATAAAATCACCTTTGAAAAGAACCAAACAGACATACTTTCATTAAATCCCAAAATCCATTAAACCAAAGCCAATCCTTTTATACAAGCTAGCAAATCCTTCGAACTCAAGGCCAAACCTGACTGTAGCTTTCCAAGATGACCTTCATGCTTTCAACCAATCTGACATGACCTTTTCATAGCCAAACTCGAGTATAGCTTTAAACCTAAACTAAGCATGGTTTAAATCAATGCGAAAGCATTAAACAATCCTTTATAATCGACCAAACTGAGTATGGCCACAATTAGTAATCAAAAACCTTCTTTTAGCCAAGTTAGGGTCAAACAAGAAAGTTGAAATCTCCAAACCTTGATCATTAAAGTTACCAAATCACCTTCCTCCCAAAGCACCGTTCCCCAAATAGTGGACCACCTCTCCAAAATAACCATCCTTCAAAAGTGGTGCATCCTACTAAAACCTTAATCACACATCTGACACCTCTTAAAAAATCATCACCTTAACACCATTTAGGTTTAGGTCAACCTTTCACTAATTCAAGGTACCTAGCTCATAAATGCCTTCATAGATGCATTCTCATTTTTGCATACCTAGACTAGACTTAGGATGTACTTAATATTAGACTCAAAGTCTCAATTTATACACATCAAAACTTATCAGACCCTGTTAAGGTAACTTCAAATTTCGACCTAGAACGTAGTTAGGCTTGCTTTTTCAAAAAATCAATTATTCTAAGACAGGTTAGGTTTCACTTCTGGCATTGGAAATGACATTATTATCAACTAAACATAGAGTTAGGATCTCGCATTGCATCAAACTCCTTTCAATTTAGGGTATCCTAAATTACACTGCATCAAACTCTTTTCAGTTGCATCATATCAAACTCTTTTCAATTTATGGTATCCTAAATCATACTCAAAATTCCCTGACAATATTGCCACCTATTCAAAATTTCTTGGCAATACTGCCACTTGTTCAAAATTTCCTGGCAACAGTGCCACCTATTCAAAATCCCTGGCAATAATGCCAGCCTTTCAAAATTCCTAACAATGGTGCCACCTTTTCAAATTTAAGACATCTCAAATTTTGTCAATCTCTTTCCAATTTAGGGGCATGCTATATTACATCATATCATTCATCAAACTTTGGGAAAATTTCTTAAGTGACACATCATTTCCTCTAACTTTTTAAGGTTCAGAATTTCCTTTGGCTTTTGAAGATTCGAAAGTCGCATCATTTTCTCTAACTTCTGAATTTTCAGTCCTTGGCAGTCAAAATCCATTTTTCACCTAATTTCATCTTGAAAAATATTTGAAATGAAAATCCATTTTCTACCTGATTTCATTTTGAGATATGTTTGAAATCAAAAATTCCTTTTCACCTGACTTCATCCTGAAAGATAACTGAAGTCAAAACTCTTTTTCAAACAAAACTCTGAACATCCATCCTGCGTGCTTAGTTTAGCATCAGTATCATCTTCACCATTCATCCTGCATGCTTAGCTTAGCACCAGTATCATCTTCAGCATTCATCCATCCTGTGTACTTAGCTTAACGCCAGTATCACCTTCATGATCCATCTTGCGTGCTTAGCTTAGCACTAGTATTATCTTCAGCATTCATTTTGCGTACTTAGCTTAGCATAAATACCATCTTCAGCATTCATCCTGTATGCTTAGCTTAGCACTAGTATCATCTTTGGCATTTATTCTATGTACTTAGCTTAGCATTAGTATTATCTTCAGCATTCATCCTGTGTGCTTAGCTTAGCATCAGTATCATCTTCAATATTCATCCTGTGTGCTTAGCGTAGCACCAGCATCATCTTCAGCATTTATCCTGTATTTTTAATTTAGCACTAGTGTTAACATCAATTTTTGACACACCTTGAGACCGAGCCGAAATGCAATGATATAGCATCAAGAATCAAGATTATAAGAAGAAGGTTGCTTATTAAGAGATCACTTTTGCTTTAGGATCGAGAAAATTGCTAGGATTGTCTTAGAAATTGATGATTTGAGTTTGTATTTTAATATAAAATATGTCAAAATGTATTTCAAAATAATTTTGGGTTATTTTAGGCCATGTTCGGAGGTCCGAACATAAATCAGGCTCACGGGAGATCTCGGGGCCCGGTTATGGCAAACGGTCCGGCTTGTACCATCTTAAGGCTAATTTAAGATTTGTTTCCAGTATAAAAGAGTTTAAAACTATTTTAAAAGTTTTTGGAAAGTTTTGGGTCATTTCGGATGGTTCAGACGCAAGAATGGGTGCAAAGGGAGTAGACGGCCCATTTGCGGCAAATCGTTAGGCTCGTACAACATCCATTAGCTTGTGGCTCTTTGAAAGAGCCGTGTGGCTGCTTGCAAAGCTGTATGGCCCTTGGTTGAGCTGCACAACACTATGAAGAGCTACATGGCTTTTCCGCAAGTCGCTGAGCTCCAAGCCCGTGTGCGCTCATTGCTGCTCGCCTCCACCACCCCCTGATATGATTTTTCTTCCAATTTTAGAGTTTTCAGGCCCTTCTTTATGCCAAATTAGGTTTTAAAAAGGTATTTATTTGGTATTTTAATCAAAATAGAAGATTTGGATTGAAAGCTAAAGAGGAAGACTGAGGGATTTTTTTGCTTAGGCAAGTAATCATAAAATTATTTTGGAAGCTTAGTTTTAATTATTTAAGAGATTTTTCTATTTAGGAACTTTAAACAAACCTAAATGGGAACCATTGGAATTTTTTTTTCATATTCAAGTGAGGGGAAGAAGCCTATAAATATGCCTTCACCCTTATTAGTTGAAGGATCCGAATTTTGACGTCCAAATTCTTGACAAATAATTCTTTCTTTTAATTAAATGCTAAAATAAATTTTTGATCACTTTCATTACAAAAACTAAAGATTTTATTAAATCCGTAAGTCAAGTTCATTTAAAGAATTCAAACTAATCATTTCTTTTGAGAATCAAAGGAACAAAATTAAGTTTTATTTCTTCTTCTTCTAAAACTCTCCTCAAGAACATATCAAGAACATTCTTGATAGTGTTCTTGGTAATAAGAGTATATTTAACTGAATCAAAGCTTGATTTAAAGTGAGGACTTAATGACAAATGATCTTTTTCGAGCGATTGACATTCTTAGTATTTGAAACCACCCATAAGACAATAGAAGCATGAGGGAGATTTGCCAAGCCTTGTTATGTCCAGATTTGAGCAACTTCTTATTTTCCTTTTATTATTGTCAAATATCATAATTATGTGAGTTCTTTGGGCATAATCACATGGATTGGTGACAATCGATGTGATCCTTCTTTTTCTTCTTTTTTATAAAATCTTTTAATATGAACTAAATTAAAGTTAAGAATCTATGTTTAATTTGTATTTAACTTTCCTAATTGAAAATTGGATCAATTGAAATTAAAAAAAACCTAGGAAGCATGTTTAGTACTCTTTGTGTATGAAACTTACATTTTCATTCCAAGCTATTATTTTATTATTGTTTCTTACTCTAAAATTCATTTTGATTTAATTTAATACACCTAAAATCATTAGGGATGTGGATTGTTTGGGATGAAAAAAATAGAAAATCCCCCAAAAAAATGTAAAAAAAGGATTTAAAATCGGGTAGAGAGTTGGTGTCAGGTCTGAAAGGCCATATGGCCCTTTGAAAGAGCCACACGACTTTTCGTTGTCCTGTGCGGGACTGAGAAGGGCCACATAATACTTTCTAGGGCCACATGGCCCTAGTAGTGCCACGGATGCAATTTCTTATGCCATATAGGCACTTTCTGTCACGGTCCAATTTTAAACCATGACGGTCCTAGGGTACGGGTAATGCCAAGGCGACCAGTATATCGAAGAACCCATTCTTTTACTTTAACTTAACTTTTTCAAACTAATAATATCATTAACAGTCATTCCTTAAACATATAATATATTTTAGGTGATTAATTTTTTTTTCTAAAACATCATAAGATTCTTTACAGAAAAATTGACAGAGTTTCCTCTAAAACTCTGACTTATTCTTTCCGCAAGAACCTAAGAATTAACACTTCCAAATAGACATACATCCCCTTTTAACCTCCATTAATCAATCACAACTCAATAAACACTTCAATATTTATATTCACATTTCATATCAGATATATACCTCATTTACTTTCTCATATCAAACTTGGTTAACATTTTGATCACATTAAAACATTAAACTCTTAGCCAATCCAAGCCCTATATATATTATACCAAGGAACTTCTATACATAGGAGTAACCTCAATACATACATCTGAAATCCAAGGCTGAAGATGATGTAGCCAATGGATATCTGCCTCACTGAGGTCCTGAAAACATTAAACAACTGAGGAGTGAGTATAAGATTATACTCAATGAATCTAAATTTATGAATATGCAATATTATTCATGAAAAGCCACATCTATCCATTAATGATCTGTAAATAATGAATATCTGATGATGTTATGGTGAATTACATATCATGAACCATAATGCATATAATATAACAGGAATGAGTATCTGTAACATATCATATATAATACTGTACAGTTAGTTCACTTCACTTCCTTCACATATGCACCCAATCACACCATTTCCAATCACACCATGGCATAGATAATTTCACCCTCTCTAGCAAAGGTCAGAGCATATATACATATATCTATGTATACAGCCGATGGATAAATCACTACACCATCAAAGTAGACCTGTTATAATATATTATATGCAAATGTCTCATATAGTATGAATATATCATTATTAAATCTCAAATATGACTTTAATGATGTTAAATAATATCATAAAGGTCAAAGGAATAATATAGCTCAAAATAAAATTTTTGGCCTCCAGGGCCCAGTTGCTCCAGCGCAACTGACACCCCTAAATTACGGGTGCGTTTCTCATTTTTCAGGCACTTTTTGGTTTGCCTTGAAATCAATATTTCCATGGCATTTTCTTTATACCAATAACTAATACATATATATAATAGGCAATTAGGCTTGATTTGACATCAAAAATCCTTTGAGAATGGATTTTATACAGAATCAAAGTTTAGGTCAGTTTTAGATATTTCAGTGGCTCTGTTTTAGGTTATTTTGGCAAAACTGACCAAAAATGGGTCATCAATTGTTTTCAAGCAAGAATATCATTTCATATGCATAAATGCATGACTTATGAATGAATAATGCATGAATCATATATATAGACTCACCTCAGACAAAACTTCCACTATTTCCCAGTAGTCCTAGTTAGCCCGCGACTCGCCGTCGGCGACCCTAGCTTGGAAGGATTCCCCTATATAATTAAATCACTCTAGTAAGACTTATACTCAATACCATTCACATCAAAACACATATCAAGGCATATCAACATACATAAACACATTCTATACGCTAAAGACCCTATATCACACATTTGATACTTTTCATTCCTTTATGCATCAAATGCACTTCTATCATCATATTTCATTCACATTTCACCTGTTCATCACTTATACACTATTTTTAGAATTCATAGACACTTAGTTCATCTTTTCATATCAAACCTACAATAAATTCCGAATATGTCTTTCAAGTACAAATATCAATCAACCATTCCATATTTGAACTTATACATTTCCATTATTTATACCATTAAACCGTATTCAAACCTTGCTTCTTTAATTGCATTAGCCTGACACCTTAAACTAACAAAGTCCATATGATTTCACCTAAATGGAAATCATTCCATTCATCCATTTTTCAACACCAATCAATCATACAACATTTATATCCATCAAATGCATAACATTTAGTCATTCAAATCTATAAACATCAAAGTATCAAACCATTAAGCATCATTCATTAATTTCGGCCAAAATGGAACTTCTTCCAAATGATTTTCTTTCCATCAAATAACCACCAATTCATTTTAAATACATCAAATACACATCATTCAAACCTTTAAACCTATTAAACATCAAAATACAACATCATTATACAAGCACCTCACATTCGACCATTCTTGTTTTCCTTTCAAATGGATTTGTTTCCATCATTTAATCATTAATTCATATCATACACATCAAATACAACTCATTTGAACCAAAAGATTCATCAACATCACACTTTGATTCATATTTCTTCCTATTAGGGTTTCATTCCAATTTTTGATTTTCTTCCAACCAAAACATGTTTTGGATACTAAATAACATTAAAGAATACCTTATGAACATAATTAAACCAAAAGAATGGTAAAATCAAACACTTACCAAAAGTTCTTCAAAAACTTCAAAGCTTTGATTCTTAGCTTTTTCTTGTTTTTCCTTAGAATCTAAAGCTATATTTGTGTTTAGGCTAATGAAATTAGTATGTTTCTATCAAAAAATGGAAGAAAACAACAATCTTTAGTGTTGTTCAAGGTTGGCCGAAACTTTAGCAATAGAGGAGAGAGAAATTTGGTTGGTAATTTGATAAGGAAGATGAAGAATGATGAAGAGGTGGGAAAAATCTAACTTAAATATCAAAGGCATAATCCTATACATTATGCTTATGATAAAAATGGTGAAACCTAGCCATCCAACCATCCATTTCTTCATCATTTCATCCAATGGTTAGATTTAGATGATCCTAAAATGAAACTATAACACCTTAGCCGAAACCCTTATAGGGACCTTTAGGGAAATTATTTTTTTTTCCTTTCTTTGTAATATGTTAATATGATGTGTCTATGCATGGAATTTATATTTATGCATGTTATATGACCTAATGTTAGGCATAGAATTGGTTTAGAGTCAGTTAGGACTCAATCGGGTAATTTTGAAATTTTTGGTGATTTGGGGACTAAATTGTAATTTTGCAATTTTTTGAGGTTTTATAAATTTAACAGTATATTTGAGTAAAGAAAAGAATATAAGTGAATGTAAATGGTTTTATTTTATTTATTTGAGAATTATATGGAAAAATATACCCGGTTGGAGACAATTTCGGGAAAACAGCTCAACGGAGGTGTTTGAG
>CANXYC011473045.1:0-30074 GCA_948193065.1 Aleurites moluccanus
CAACCTTGATTATTTAATTAACTTCATCTAAATTCTAGAAAAAGGACTTAGTTCAACATGGTAAAATAAAGAAAAGGTAAACTAACCAATAAATTAAACATGTTCATACTAAAATTAACAAAGAAATAAACAAGTAGAGAAAGTAAAAACTCTATTTGATGATCTCTTTGATTGATTGAAAATCTTGAAGTTCCAAAATCCTTTTCTCTAGCCTCTCTTAAGTCTTCTTAGCTCCCAAGAGTGATATATCTCTTTCCCAAGCCTCGGTTGCCTTTTTATAGACTTTATTTCTGAGAGCTGAGCAAAATACTAGGTAGAAATATGAAATACCGGGTACAAGTATTTCATTCACTTGGCGAAATTCTGGGTAGGCAAGAGAAATACTAAGTACGGTGGCAAAATACCGGGTACCCGATATTCGCTATTGTTTCTCGGGTTCCATTTATACTTCAAATACCGGTTCTTCTTCTCCAAATACTGGGTTTTAGCTCTAAATACCAGGTGTCCGGTATTTCATCCCTTGACGAATTTTTTTTCCAACTGAAAATCCAAAATTTCAATTTTCAAACCTTCAAAATCAAATTAAAATCAAGTAAAATATTATCTAAAATCAAAATTATAACCAAAAACAATCAAAATCAAATTTAAACTTAAGAATTAAATCAAATTCAAATATTTTATTTATCAAAATCATAACTAAAAGAAATCATATTCAAATTTAACCTAACATTATCAAATCTTCCTAAAATAAATTAACAACTAATAATTCAAAACTTAATTAAAATAAGCTAAAATTAACTAAAAATATAATTAAATCTATAGTAAACTCTACTTAAAATGAAATAAAAATAACTTAATTATTATACCTAACATGGATCAAGCCAAAATAACCCAAACTCGGACACAACCCAACAAAAAACAATCCAATCTGAATGGTGACTCAACCCAACCCGAAGGCCACCCAAACTAGAAATAATCGAAATATGAGATGATCCAAATTAAAAATGATCTGATTCGAAATCACCCGATACTTAAAAAAAAAAACTAAATTCTGCATATAATTAGCGATGAGAAAAAAATCTAAATTATAAAATTATTTACTTAATTTTCATAAAAAATTTAATATAAATTCTTGTGGCATATATATATAGTTTTATATGTGCATTATCACATTATATTTCTAAACTTTTCCTTATAATAATTTATGTATATATATAATAGGATAAAGTTAATTTAATATAATATGATAATACTTAAAACTCTGCTTTATTGCTTTTAATTATAGAAAAAAATATGAATTTTTTTTTTTATTATTATAGATAGAAAAATGAGTTGAAACACAATAACTAATGATATGTTGGATTCTTCATAGAAGTAAATTAGGCAACAGATGTATAAATTATATACCAATTGATTTTATTTTGAGTTGGTGGATAACTATGAATATTGAAAATTGAAATCAATATTTGCATAAAATTAGATAAAGTTAATTTAATATAATGTGATAACACTTAAAACTCCACTTTTTTGCTTTTAATTATAGAAAGAAATATGATTTTTTTTATTATTATTATAGATAGAAAAATGAATTGAAACACAATAGCTAATGATATGTTGGATTCTTCATAGAAGTAAATTAGGCAACGGATATACAAATTATATACCAATTGATTTTATTTTGAGTTGGTGGATAAATATGGGTATTGAAAATTGAAATCAATATTTGCATAAGTCAATAGATAGTGAATTGGTGGTCTAATTAATTCTCATAATTGATAATTGAATGTTACATATGAAATCCAAATTTCAGATTTTATCATAATTGATAAAATGTATGATGGTCTACTGTAATAAATTTACTCGAAACTCGAACCGACAAATCTGATAATTGAGATGATCTAATATGATGGTGACCCGAAACTCGATAATGATCCGAGTAGTTGACGACATGACCCATTGATATCTTATCTGATGACGACCGGAACTCAATCATGACCTGATCTTTTGACGATTCGACTTGTTGAAAACCCGATTTGAGACGACCCAAACTCAATGATGATTTGACTCATAAATTAATCTGACCCGTTGATTATCTAACCTAAAAAATAACTCCAATCAATAATAATCCAACCTTATTGATGATTCGATCCGATGATAATATTTCCCAAATCCAAAATTATCTTAACCTAAATATGATCTGAACCCAAAATGATAGATCTGAAAATGACCCAACCCATGCATTTACCATCTATACTTAGGAAGGTATTTAGATAATTTTTTGTGGGGTCACTTCGACATTTTTAAGTGGAAATTAATTATTTTTTATATTGTAGTAGAGTATTATATTAATTAAATTATATATTTTGGAGTCATATATAATTTTATAACTTCTTGTGGATAATATTTGAAAAAAAAATATGACTTTTAGAAATTAATTAGTAATTTTAAGAAAAAAAATAGTTAAGAGGGATTATTTTAAATTATAGATAATTCATTAGGATTAAGGAGACTTTATATAAACCATCTATTTTAAGGTTTGACGGCTGAAATTCAGAACTTCATTTTCTGGTGTTTTCTTTGAGAAAATTTATAGGTAAGTTATTCTAATTTAGATCCTAAATATTAGAGTTAATTAAATTAAAATATTATTGGATTTTGAGAATAAAAATTATAAATAAGATTAGGATTTATGTTGAATTCAATTCTGACAATTTTAATTATGAATATTATATCTAAAGTTATACTCTGTTGGTTTTAAAAAATAAATGTTTTAATTTTTTTTAAGATGTTCTACTTGAATTATTTTATTTTTTAATTTAAATTATGTTTTATTTTAGGTTGATAATAATATTCTTATTAAATAATAAATGTATAAAAAAAATTAAAATGAAAAAATAAAATTCTTAATAATAATAATAATATATGTTATATTTTACAATGATATTTTAAAATGGAAAAAGTATTAAATGTTTGACGGTGAACTTTGAATATAATTGATATTAGTATGTTTAATTTGTTGTGTTAAAATTTCATAATGATTTAACGGTCGGATCTATAGACTATAGATATGGTAGATGGAATGGTGATTGCATGGGCAAGCAGTCTGCGCAGGTTAGCTTTCGGGATTTTATTGAAGGGACAAATGGATCCTAAATGTGCTGCTTTTGGGGTATCATAATTATATATATTATTATGGTTATATAATTTTTGTAAAATTTTAAGAGATATTTAATATAGGTTTTGGATATCGTTTGGTTATGTTATTAATGTCAAGATAGTTACCCTTACAGTTAAATTTGGTTTAAAATGGATTTTAAATTGAGAGATTTTTGGGAGTTAAATTTATTGGTATGTTATCTATTTGATTTTAAAATATAATTTAATTTTAAATTGATTATGAAAATATAGAGTAGATAGAATTTCTGTTGTCAGAATAGATTTTTTGAAAAAATTTTATACTTTAAGTTACATTTTACTCATAAGCATTATATAATTTATATTATATTTTAGTATTTTTAAATTGCATATTATATATAAATTATGATTATAAATGTTAATTTGGTATATGCATAATTTTTCTTCTCAAATCATCTATATTTGGAAACAAAAATGAAAACCATGACGAAACAATCAATTTTCATATATCATAAAATATGTGATACTATCATCTTATACTTCATCTATGATTTTGCACAACTGTAAGTCTTACCTCTAAACCACCTTAATTATTTTTACTAATATTAAACGAGCCTTAAATTGTGCTAACAATATCTCTGAATTATTCGCCTCTAGGCATAATCCTTCGTCAAACTATTCTTGCAATTATATATGTAACTTTAGGTCTCCTTTCCATCATAATATGAGCTATAAGCTACCAAGGATTCTACTTAAAGTATATCTATAACATTTGTCTTATCAAAATGGTAAAGAATAGTGTAGTCATAATTTTTGAGAAATTTCATCCATCTTCTCTGCCATATATTTAACTCTATCTAGTAAAAAATATATTTCAGATTTTTGTGATCTGTATATATTTCACAAGTCTCATCATTCAAGTAATACCTTCAAATATTCAAGGTAAGGATCACTATTATCATTTATAGGTCAATAGATGGGGTAATTTTGCTCATGTTTCCTCAATTGATAAGAGGCATAAGCAATCATTTTACCATATTACATCAAAACACATCCAAAATTAACTCTCAAAGAATCGTAATAAATAATATATCCATTTGTATCGAAGATAAAACTAACACTCAAGATGAAGTAAGGCAATCTTTAAGTTTTTGGAAACTAGCTTCACATACTTCAATCTATTGAAATTTTGCATTCTTCTGGGTTAACCTAGTTAGAGAAGTTGCTATTTTTGAAAAGTCTTGGTCAAAGCTATAGTAATAACCTACTAAATCAAGAAAGTTGCAAACCTCAATGACTTTAATAGGCCTTAGTTAATTTTTGATAGCGTCTACCTTATTAGATTCCACCATAATCCCATCTTTAGAAATAATATGTCCCAAAAAAGTCACTTCGTTTAACCAGAATTCTCATTTTAAGAATCTGACATATAGTTGATGGTTTCTCAAAGTCTATAAAACTATCCTTAAATGTTGGACATGTTCATGTTGGACATGTTCTTCTAGAGTTTTTTAGTACACTAAAATATTATTAATAAATACAATAAAAAAAATAATCTAGGAATAATCTAAACAGTATGTTCATCATATCCACAAATACGACAGGTGCATTAGTAAGTCCAAAGAATATCACAAACAACTCATAATACTCATATTGAGTCTTGAATATTGTCTTGAGTATGTCTTCTCTCCTAATCATCAGCTAATGATATCTAAAACAAAAATCAATTTTATAAAATTATTGAGCACCATAAAGTTGATTAAACAAATCATCACTTCGAGAAATATTATACTTGTTCTTCAAGATTACTTTAATTTAACTATCGATGATCAAAACAAATGTGCAAAGATACATCTTTTTTTTTTCACAAACAACATAAAAGAGTTCCTAAGTAAAGTAATACACTGGATAAATTTCTTATTCGAAAGATTTTGCATTTTCTCCTTAAATTTTTCCAATTTTATAGGTGACGTCCTATGATGTGACATGAACATTTATACTCTTTCAATTCTATAGGTGATGTCCTATGATGTAACGTGAATATATGGTATGTTCTAGGTATAATATTAATATAAAGTTTTTTTTCTTTTCAGGAGGCGATTCTGGTAGCGCTTCAGAAAATATATCAAATAATTCTTTTTCTCATATTTCTAACCTTAATTTTTTTTATATATTTACATTTTATTTAAATGTGAATAAAATAATTATATAAATATTATTTATTATTCTAAAAAAAATACAATTAACATATCACATTAAATTATTTCATTAATAATTTTTTTATAAAGTAATATCATAAAACTAAAAAATCAGTTATCAGTTTGATAAAAAAAAAAAAAAAACTCTAAACTAAAGTATTTGTAATAAGTTGTTGCTGGAAAACCTAACAACTAACCATTGTTATTATTTAGTTTACTAAATGAGTTGAGTTAGTTATTGAAAATAAAAAAGCTATCAATTAACTAGCAACAATTAAACCAAATACACAAACTAATATATATATATATAATACCTTTTCTATTTTTTAATTAACTCGTATATTTTCTTTAAAGCAATATTTAAAATTATAAAAATATAATATTATATTTAATAATAATTCATGTATATTGAAATATTTTAAGAAGATACAAATTAAATAAAAGTTTATGACTAAAACTCGGGCAAAGTGTGAATTTGAGACAATATATATATATATATATATATATATATATATATATGTTATAATTAATTATTTTTAAATTACTATTAGGGATGATATACAGTTAGTTTGATTCATCAAACTAAAATTTATAAGAATCGAATTAACTAAATTTATATTTTAAAAATTAAATTAAATCAAATTAAAATTTAAATCGAAACATATAAATCAAATTTTAAATTAAATTAAATTAAATTTGATTTGATTTTGAATTAATCTCAATTTTTTCTCGCCCCTAATTACTATATCTCAAGAATCACAAAATAAAGTGTGAATTAAATAATAATGTAAAAGCCTATAATCTACTTGGGCCAATCCTTAACAAGAGCCCAAAAGGATTCAAATTTGAAAGTCTAGTGAAAGTGAAGTTGCTTCGAAATGGCTGCTTTTTCATTAGACTTTAAAACCAATAATTTTTTGTCACAATCTCGAAAAGGAAAAAAGAAAATAATTTCTTAGAAGAAATTAATTTTGATTATTGTCAAATTAACACAAATATATAGCTTTTCTATGACCATAGACACGTAAACAACAAAATGTGATTTCTATTATTCTTTTATCCCATATTAATAATAATACGGTAAAATCTTTATAAATTAATATAATTAAAACTCATAAATTTTACTATTAATTAAAAGATATATAAATTAATCAAATATTAATTCAAGATGAGGTCATGAAAAATTATTTTATAATAAAAATTATTAATTTATAAAAATTTTACTGTAATAATAATAATAAATTTTTTTTATTTATAAATTTTTAAATAAATATTTTTTTCTGATAAAAAAAATAAATCCAATATGATACGAAATATCTAAGCATTATAGCATTTTATTATTAAATTAAAACAATAATAATAATAATGTTTTAATTAAGGAAATTAACATCATGAATTAACCATTAGATTTAGTACTTATATATATATATATATATATATTCAATTATTAATTGGCTTACGAATTGTCGTTTTCAGGAATTGTTTGCTTAGCGTAACAAAGCAGTTGTTTATAATTATGATTTTTTTTTTCCCAAAATTAAAAATGGAACCATGGCATTGGGTGGATGGACAAAGACATGTAACTGTGCAAACTTCCCCTTACCCCAACTCCAACTCTCCAACCTCTTTTATTATAAATTAAATAAATCACATTAAAGCTTTATTATAACCAAATTTACATTTCATTTTAGTAAATAATAATGCATAATGCCTAATTTATCATTTCACTAATGAAGAATTCAATTCAATCAATTTAAATGAAATTAAAATTGTTTTTCATTTGTTGAAGTATTAAAGTGAAAATTGTAACATATTAATTTTTAATCTCAACTCCTTTTCTTCAATAATTTTCTTTTTTTTAGTGAATTCACTAAAAAAAATTATATGATACACATCAAGAGAGAATTATTTTATTTATCTTATCACCAAATTAATATATCAATTAATTAAACTTTATTATCAAATAAAAATAAATTGAGTATAATTTTATTGGTCATTTATTCTAATTTAGTAATAAATTTTCTTTCTATACACATTCATAATTATAAAATTTAAATTGCTTTTGAATAATTATGAACGTTTATATAAAGAAAATATATAGTTAAGTTTATTATATATGAATTAATTAAAAAAATAATAAAAAATATTATATTTATTAATCTGAATAAATTTTTATTGAGTTTATAAAAATAAAAAATAAAAATATAATAATGGAAAGAAATTGATGAAAAAATTGCATATAAATTTAATTTTTGAAAGAATTAATTAGCAAAATGATGAAAAAAGATTTAAACAACTTTTGAATTTAAGTTTTATATATATATATATATATAAAGAAAATAGGTCTTCCAAAAAATATTTGTTGTAAAAAAAATAAGTTATTCAGACAAATTGATTAAAAAGAAGTCCTTAAAATTTTTTTGCTACCAGAAAAACAAAAGGAAAATAGATCATAAAAAAAAAAAGTAGAAAATAAAAACTATGCCAATAGATTATCTCTGTGCACATAAAGTGTTTGAAGGAAAAGATTTACTTTACTCAATCAGATTTAAATTCTCAACTGATAACAACAATAATTTATAGAAAGGAAACCAAAGTAGACCATGTAAAATACCAAACTGAACTGATCCATCAAATCAAATTTTCATGATGTAGGTTATAGTAATGCACACATAATAAGAGGCACTTGGACAATTCTTAGCAGACCAATTCAATGCAGTAGCAAGCAATTAAAACAAAGTCAGCATCAAGGACAATAATATATTCCATTTACTGCTCTTTGGGGATTATTTCATCCTAAGCTCATTCATTCCCCTAGTTCCTAGAAACCCCCTCTAAAAGCCTCTATAATTACATTTACAACTGCGTCCTACTGCTTTTAGCTGAGACATTCAACATGTACTACAATCTCATCCATCCATACCAAGATTAGAAGCTCTTGAATAGAAAAGGTATAATTTTTGTTCTATAACCCCACAAAAAAAAATCTCCTCAAAGTTTCTATATTGTTAGCCGCCACTCTAGGTTACAATACAGCTGGTTACCCGATAGGCTGTAGAGCCAAGTTTCAGTTTCCCACAAGTCTTCTTCTTTGTCTACAGTCATTCTCAATTGAATATGAATGTTGCAACATTCATGTCTCAAGTCTGGAATGATACCAATATTTGACTAATTTGCACCATTGTCCATGCACAGTTGATTTTCATTTGTTGCAGCGCCAACACTACTTGGCTCACAGTTGTGGTTTCAACCTACATGCACAATTGCCGTAAACTGTCCGAGTCCAAATGCCTCTCACATTGTGAACTCACTACCTCTACAACTAGACTAATGCTAGTTTATCCTGGTGAATCATGAATATGAATATAACAATTACACTGTTAATGTCGCTGGATCTCTTTGTGTTGTTCATCTAGTTCCAGGGTTTTTTGCTATTGGGATTTACATATTTGTCTGCATGAATGGGACAAGCTCTCTTTTTAAGCAAAGAGACCATCCAACCTATTTCATCCCTGTAAAAAGAAAGCATAGCAAGCCCTAGGCCCCTAGATAAATGATGTTCTAAACTTCTCAGCTACCAAAACTTCCCAAGATATCCTGGTCAGTGTAGATAATTTCTCATGATTCATGAAAAAATTGAAGCTCCTACAGATTGCATGGTTCCTAACATGCCACTTATTCTAATGTTCTTGTAGTACCCAAAAACCAAAATGGACATCTATGAAATACCGACACTATAAGTTTCGAGGTATATTCACGTCAGATAAGGTCCAACATGACACAACATGAATGTGGTGTGCTATTTTTTTAAGAATTGCTATATAGGTGCGTCTATATCATATCAGTGGCATGTCCTGTATGTCTGCCTCTTAGATGGACATTAACCACCAACTCAACTGATACCAGGTATACTCAAAGTCACCCCCAATAAGGAGATCCCAAATTCAGGTAATATTTCTCCAAAAGAGTTGCAACATGAACTGTGATACAAAATGCCCACATGAGGAGATCTAAAATTATAAAGTTGGATTATCCCTACAGGATCCCTAAGCAACAAATTATAATAGAAATGAAATCGCTCAATTATACCTATAATGTTCATCTGAAAACATCCATGAAATCAGGTTTATGGTTAACAGGTTAACAATTAAAAAGAAAAGCACCAGCAACTTCCGAATTGAAAATTCAGGCCACTTCTTTGGAAATGTTTTATTATAGGCTGTTACTTTATACTCATATTATAGCATATACTTGATATATCACTTTGAAGACATAAAATCCCCCTTCAGACAATTAAATTGCCATTAAAAATTGATGTGATAAATAATTAAAAAAAAAAAAACTACCTCCCTTCTTTCCATTTTTCCTTATTTATACTTGATCTTGTTTTTATTTTTCAAGATACAATACTTTTCTTGCCTAACAAAATACTTGAAGTATAGGTCTCAACTAAATCTATAATGTAACAAATACATGTAGTGTATTACCTAATACAAATGCATTTCCAAATAAGTGGCCACAGTTGGAATTTGTAAATTTGACCCAAGTTTTTTTTTTTTTCCTTTTTTGGTCAACCCACGAATATAGTGATGGTTAAACATGACTATATACTAGATAATTTAAGCAGCCAAATGATTGAGATTATCAAGCATATATCCCTTCAAAGGATTTGTAATCAACTAGTACTACAGAAAAATGCAACTACAAATAAACAAGTTCTGATTGAAAAGCATATCCATGGGGATATTTTCAATGTCTTGAAAGCACTAGGTAGATAGAACAGCAAAATACAATTGGCTTTCCAAACCACTTCTAATCAATATGATTCCATATATCGAATGAGTGCATCAGCCAAATACAAAAAAGCATAACCATTCCTAAAATTTCTAGAAGAGGAGACATTTGCTTGCGTACTTCATGAACAACATAAAAAACTAAAAACCAAAGCAGGGGCTGCATTTGGATTGAGGGAGTCAATGTAACAAAAGAACCCCCCAAATTACCAATTGTAAGCATACTGACTAATTTTTCCATGCAGAGTTGAATAATTGCCAGATCAAAAGGGCTTTCCATATTCCTGTGGCGTTGGCTGCTCCCAAGCTGGTATAAAGCCTATGAAAAAAAATTAATAAGCGTTACTAAAACGGGAAAAGATTTAAAGGATCATAAAGGGTGCTGCAAAACTGAACGTAAAAGAAAATAAGCTATTCATTGGCTCAAAATAAATAAGAGTCACATTAATGGAGAAGAGATGTATCAGTCTCAAAATGATTGCCTTTGAATTCTCAACTGAACAAATTTGCAAATAAACACAAGGCACTACCTCATCAGGAAAATAGGAAACCCTAGCTAAGGAGGTCTAATAGATTAGAGGTAATAGCACCAGTTATCCAATTGATGGCTCATTTCAAATAAAAACTAATATGAAATGCTAAGGATATGGCTGCCACAACCTCTCTCTTTTGGGGAAAAAAAATAGATGAGGAAATTTGTATTAATAGAAAGAGAAAAGAATACAAACTAAGGATAAGCCTTCCTCCATAGAGCTAAAGGGTGAAAAGTAAAAAAGCTTATGAAACAGAACAAATCTCCAATCTCATTCCAAGAATGCTAAAGAAGCCTCTCTAATGAAACCTTCTGTTAGAGTTGCTTAGTCTCTAACAGTTTAGTATTTAGGAATTTAGGGTTACAGATTAGAATTAGAAGAAACAAGGAGGAAAACAGAGGAAGTCAGGAGTAGAAGAGAGAGAAACAGAAAGAGAAAAGAAGATTTTAGAGAGAGATGAGAGAATTCAAAGAGAGAAAGAGTAATTCTTTATTGAATGATTGAATGAAAGCTTAAAACTCTCAGTTCTAGTCTTTTATACAATTGTATAGTACAGTTGTACTATTTCAGCAGTTACTGCCTCCTAGATTCTAGCATAGTACAGCTGACTCCTTATAACTGCTGCCAACTGAGATAACTAGTACTACAACTGAATCACATATCCTAAAGACTCCCAACAAGAGTTAATCAACCCTAACAAGTCAACTAACTATTACACAAAGTCAAAACTGATCTACTGAACATTTTAAGTCCTTTTTACCCCTGAACCTTTTCCTATAATATGTGACACCTTCACAGAGCAGCATAAACTTATTTCGTTGTCACAGCTGCATCTCCAAACATAAAAGAAATTTCGAGGGATATAGCCAGAGACAGAGAACTTTTAAGGATAGTGAAATCATATTTGAGTAGGACAAAATTTGAGTGGGGGTAATTTCCATATTTCATACATTTTATAAGCAGCCCAGAATATTTTAAGAAGTTCAGTGAGAACACTTGCCTTCACTGAACGTAAAGCAAATCCACCCTGGATACAGGCTACCAAGTATCATGGCCATTGAAGAACCTAAGTTACCAGTGAACCCTATAATGTCCCATAATTTTGGCATGGATCATGTTCAATAAAACGCTAGAAATCACCAATGCCAACCTTTTATTAACATATTTCCTACAAAAGCAGACCTTGAATACTCAACTAAGCTTTAATCCCAAACAAGTTGGGGTCAATTATATGGATCTCATTTGGATCTTAAATCAGCATCATTTATTAATTATATTTGCTACCTTCAATGAAATTCTTAAATCTTCATTTGGATCTCTGAAAGAATATATAGGACAGAAAAATTGTTAACAGTTATTCCATAAGCATTTACCTATCCATGTCCATTTGAGATAATTACTCATCTACAAGTCAATATGCACATTTCATTGGCACCAAACATGTTTCATAGAAATGCATATCATCATCAGATAGTCACTGAGTGTATACAGTCTGTTAACATGCTATTTAAACAGCACCTCAGACAGGTCTACCACATGCACTCTAGATTTATGAGAAAACAAACCATAAAATTAAATAGCTGGCATACTTAATGGTATTTCTCCCAGAGACATGTAAATTGAGTCATCATCACCGAGAGCCCCCTGAAACAACCAGGATAAGAAAGTAAGCCACTCATGAACTATACAAGGAAACATCAACAACGAAAACAAGTATGAATATAGAAATAAGTGCTACATATGTGCAATAAGTTACATGATAGTGTGTGTAGAATTATCCATATAAGGACAAAATCCTGTAAGCATCAAGTACATATATGATGAAAAATTAATATATGCACAAGGTTTTATTTAAGGAGAAAGTTAATTTTATCACCTTATCAATGAAAAATTAGTGCACCACCATCTATCAACAACTGAATTAATTAAGAAAATCCCAAACTTAACTCCTAAAATGGGGGTGAGAGATTATGGAAATACATCAGAAAAATTCACGTCATATGGATAGCTGATTTCAAAGTTACCTCTCCATTATGAAGACCCAATTCATTCTGCAGTGGATTTATGTCCTCTGTTACTGAAGTACAATTTGAAAAAGTTGTAAGGAACTCCGAAATTGTAAGATTATCATAACTGTCTGGAACCTCAACAATATCTCCAGCATTCTGAGCATTGTTGGGAAACCCCACTGTGCCACTAAATGATGTTTCCCTGAATAACTGAACAACTTAAGACCATGAAGGGAAAAAGCAAAGCTTATGGAAACTAGCAGCTACATCTTGCATACTGACAAAATACAAAGCAATACTAGAGAGAACTATACTACCACCATTAATGTGTATTAGAAATATGGATAATTAAGAGAATAATGAAGCAAGCAACCTCTTATGAGAATGTATATAATGTTTTTAATTTTTCTTTTGAGAAATTAAGAACCATATAAAACAAAGAGAAAGCAATATAATAAGAGGAACATACTTTCTTTGTGGATCGTCAAAAGCATTTTCTTCTTCATTATCCAAATCAATAACTTCAATATTTTTGCCATTATCTGTAGATCTAGAATATTCACCAGGCAAGTTGGAATTATTCATTGACAAATCAACATCAATCTGTGATTTTTCCTTTTTGCTTGCTGCAATAAAGGGGTAAATAAGAACTGGATCATTACAATGATTATCATTCATATCAGAAGCTTCCATTAGATTAAGGTCACAGATCTTGAATGAACTCGGGAAAAGCTGCTTCTCTTGTGCATACTCAACACACGGTTCACCACCAGACTTTGCAAATTGATGACTATTAACCAAGCTGTCTTCACTGACACCCAGAATCATCTGCAGATCAGATGAAGCCCTCCCTTCTTGTAAACTCTCTTGATTTTGGCTTAAATTAGAAAGATGAAGATGTTCACTGGCTGAACTAACCAAGGATGGAAGCCATTCTCTAGGTTTCTTGGTTGTCTCACTCATATCACTGTCTTTGGCAGTTCGTTTCTCACCTCTCTCTTTAACTGAGACGGACATCCTAAAGCCTGGCACCCCCTGACTTGATTCCTGTTCATTATCATGCATAAAAGCTTTACCTGGAAACAACTGAGACCCCATGCATTTGCCCTGTCCAGCACCAAATGCAGGGCCTAATTTTCCTGCATCCTCAGCAGACTGCACAGGCACTGGTTTAGATATTTCAGGATCAGGGTGTTTTGAATCATGGCTTATATTTGGTGGCACATCATCTGTGGTGAAATCAAGAGTGCCATCTTGAACTGAAACTTCAGAAGCTTTGGGAGGCCCAATATCAGATGTGTTTCCCTCTTCCTTATTAGGAACTTGGTCAACCTTGGGGACCCTTTGCATCAATGCAGTGCGTGTTTTGGTTGGGATCTTGACAAAGTTGCAGTAGGTTAGTAAATCAGATCCACACTTTCGGGAGAGATCACCTTCCACTGCACAGTGCTGGATGGTTAAGTCCTCAGGAACAATTTGTTTCTCAGTTTCTTGGTTATGATTGCAGTCCATCTCCTCATTCCCCAAATTCAAGTTTGTCAAATCACTGGATACCTTGGAAGGTCCCCCATCTGTCTCATCTTTCCCAACACTAAAAGAACCTACCTTGGAACCCATTTCATCTGAATTATTGTACTCTGCTCCTGATTCCATATCAGTTGCTTCCTCACTTTCTGGTGCTGACCCACTCTGAGCAAACTTCTGCATCCCATCTCCAACATCTTCACCAACTTGCTGCTCTTCATAATGTCCAGAAACAGCATCATCATCCCCCTCCATATCAAGTGGTACCCTCCTATCTGACCATGACCCACTCCTCCCATATTCTCTGCCCCACTCTGAGCTATTACTCCGATTATAATACTCCCCTCTCCTCCTTCCTTTTACATGATTCTTCGAATTGAAGTCATCAGAATACCTTCTCCTGCCTGCTGCTCCATCAGAAGCACCACTTCCTAGGCGGGCATGGACAGATGTTCGGCCCTCTTGGGTAAGGTCCTCTTGTAGCCTAAAATCCTGATAGTCACCAACCTGCTTCTTCAAACTACCATTCTGCCACTTTCCAGAAAGTGCACTCTGAGGTAACAATCCCTTGGAAACTAAATACTCAGCTGCAAGTCTGCCAGCTTCCATCAAAATGTCTCCTTTGCGTGGCGGTGGCTGAGGTGGTTGTTGAAATGATTTAGGCTGGCCCTGGCCACGTCCAAAGCCACGGTTATTAAAGCTTCTGTACTCAGAATTGTAAAACCCATGGCCTCTGGCTGAACTATCTGGAGATATCCTTGAAGCACCTAAGCCCACCCCCATCGAATTAGACCTATACCCATTTCCAGGACTTCGATGCCTAGCATGCATCTTTCCACTGCTGATTGTTCTCAAAGACTACTAGATACAACAAACAATGAATTGAATTCCCCGGACAGCAAGTAAAAATAGCAGGTGCTTACTGCTGCCAAAATCCAGAACCAGCAGCACAGAAGTAAAAGTTTATATCCTCAAATTAAGTCAAGTAATGACTCCAATTAGGTATCCATAAAAACTAATCTGGTTCTTTAACCTGTTAAAGACGAGTAAATTAAAACCAAAATAGCAGCTAGCAGCAGGTTCTTAACAATCAAAAAAGGTAGTAGCAATTTGATTCTCTAGTTCACTTTTGATGTCAACAAATCAAATAGTCAAAATCAACCAATTCCAAGAGTGAAAAAAACCAAAGAAATGAGATACACAGAAATCAGAGGGGATCTTGGCTCCAAATACAGTAAAAATCTGACCTTTCCTTTTTGTTTCTGTTAATGGGTCTTTAGCTGAAGCAGTGTAAATTTGTTTTTTTTTTTTTTATGTCTGTCAACAAAGAAAGAAGATCCAGCTCTGGTCTTTTAGGGTTCTAGACATCCAGTAAGGCCAGATTTATGGTTAACCCCTTACCTCAACAAAACCTAATCATCTTTTGCATAATCTAATACATGTCAAATCCCCCCCCCCCCCAACCAAAAAAAAAAACCCTTGATTTTCCAATTGAAAGCTACTTATCATCTTCCACAATAAAGGTAATAGCATTAGGTCAAAAAATCTTGCATCAATCAGAAAGTTCGATGCTTTCTATACCAAGAATACGAAAAGTACCAAAATACTCAATACCCATTAGAGTCCGTGTAAATACCTTAACTTTGTACTAGTAAAATGACTCGTGGGTCGTGGCTTCTTTGAAACAGGAGGAAAATAAAATATACCAGTAACCTGTAAATTCCTGTTGCCAAAGAAAAGCTAACTAAAACCCTCATGACCCCAACTACCACCAATTCGCAACCTCCTCTTCACCAATTGAACAATCGAAGCCGGTGGATTATGAAATTCCTCTTCCCAAATTTATATATAATCTCCCTTAACTCCATTTCTGCAAAATTTTCTCTCTCTTCAATCCCCTATTTTGCAATTGAACCTATATATAGAGCAACAATACGAAGTATGGAATTGCCTGCGAGAAATGGAGGAGGTTTATGCGCAGTGTCGCTGAGTCTGACCTTTTGCCTTCGCAGGGCTTAGGATTTTTTATTCTCCGGCCAAATTAAGTTCATCGGAAGCTGGCCGGTACAGGAGGGTGCAAACGGGCGGGGTCACCAGTGATCAGTTATTGGTTTTGGGTCTCAGCTGTTTTGCAACGAAAATGGAAGAAGAAGAAGAAGTGAGCACAAGCTTCGAGAAACGAGAATGGGTTTGGACATGTGAAATATTACGAAATTGCCGCTTCCGGTTACCAGGTTCTATGTCCTAATCGAGTGACACGTGTCGTCTAAAAGAGGAAAATAATTCATTTATTAGGCGGTGAATCCCGTTCTCCGCGGAATTCGCCTTGAATGAAGCGGAGATTTTTCTATTTATATTTATATGGGGGCGGAGATGGGAGCATTTATCTCTCATTGGGATGGGACGCGACGAGAATGAAGAATATTCTTCATTCCGTAAAAATTTCTGTTCATGCGAGGATTGAATATTATAATTATATAAATATTTTTAATATAATTATTTAATTATTTATATATATATATATAAATAAAAAGGAATAATTATTATGAGATTTTTATATTTTGTTATATTATATTAAAAAAAATTATATTTTTAAAATTATATTAAAAAATTTATATATTTTGATTTCGTTAGATTATAAGATTTTTCTTTTTTTTTTTTTTCGTCATTCAAACCCCCAAAAAGTTAAATTTTGATTAAAATATTTATTTTAATATTCAAAATACCCCTCCCCTCTTTTTCCTATAACCAACTCAACCAAACCCTAAAATTCAATTTTCTAGTTCCAATAATGAATTTTATAAAAATTTAAGAACTGAAAATAAGTTTGAGAACTGAAATAAGAGGGTCACCTCCTTGTTCTTAAGCCATGGCCATTGGGTTTTGCAATATAAAATATTCCAAATTACACCCATGTGGATGATTCCACTTCTAAGCCACCTAATCAACTGTGGTTCCATCGTTGACACCATCATTGACAGTTGCAGCTTCGTTTTTTATGATGACTCCTCCAATTTCAAATTGCTGCTCCTCTATGCCATCAGAACGATTCCACTTCCAAGGCACAATTCGTAACCCAATCTACTCCAAATCTACAACACGACTATGATTTTCAAGAAACCTTCAAAATGTGTGTTCAAGATCAAGGATCCAAAACTCATATAGTATGTCTTCATTTTCGTCCTTTCGTCTCTTCGAATTTGGACTTAAAATATGCTCAATTTCACATTATAATTAATGGGTACATCATTTTGAGCAATTTTACTGTCGTAAATGTAGCTGAAATGGGGAACTTGAGTTTGAGTAGATGGATTCATTCTCAATAATGGATTCCATGGAGAGTGAAATACTCAATTCACCTGACAATGTCAAAATGAAAAAAAAAAAACTGAAAAATGAGATACAATCAATGACAGCACAACAAAATGTAAATAAATAACAAAAAGGGTTCTCAAAAATCTTACCACATGTCACAATAAGCAAAGGAAATGTCAGATTTTGATAGAATGAGTCCAAGGCATTGATTCCCAGAAACACAAGAATTATAGAGAGACGATCAACCAGTTTAAGGAAAGAGAGCGGGGGTGATTAAAACGAAGAATAATCCATAAGAAAAGAAGGAAGATGGGTATTATGGTATGGGAAATATGGATTATTTTTATCATTTCTTTATGTGTTTGAATTAGGGAATACAATAGGACACTCGAGTAAAAAATGACCTACCCATATCTTCTATGAACGAACCCATCCTTGTTGTTGCTTTTGTTTTGGCAAGTGGGTGGTGGAGTTGAAGATTTTAGTTGTATCAACGATAGAGGTTTTTCAATTGATTCATTCTCAATAATGGATTCCATGGAGAGTGAAATACCTAGATTATTTTAGAATTGTGGTTGGGGATGATGGGAAGAGATTGTTGATTTGATTTTTCTTTATTATTTTTCATAATTTTGTGATATTATATGGGTAATTGTAATGTTTTGTGGATTTATGTCACACCCCAACTCCAGTGGTGCGACGGTCTTAGGGCAATGGTAGGCTTAAGGCCACAATAAACCCGTAGAACACTCATATACTGGATCTCATATATAATACATATCCGCATCATACATAGTTATCATTATAAATACTCATTTCTATGATCCATGCAATCACCATTCATACATTTACATTAATCATCATATGATTTCCTCTTGTTCCTTACCGATCAAAAGATACATCCTATATCAATAAGGAACAAGGGCAACCCATATTATAACAATTCAGACGTCAAAATAATATCATCCTCAACATCTAACTACAGAGCTCTAGAGTATACTCTTCATACATACAATACCATAATACAAACTAATGAACGTATATCAAGAGAATTACATAGAGTATTCTTGGAGAAATAAATCAATAAGCTCTGTCTTCTATAGTAGCTCCCTCTAGAGCTACACTATCACCTGAAATTCCACAAAAGAGGAGTGAGCTTTCAACTCAGTAAGATATAAACTACACTAATGCTTACAGGTATCATAAAGATATAAAGGATAAGTATGAACTTGAACATATATTCAATATACTTTTGGAATATCATAAGGAAAGAAATTATCAGAATGATTTCATAGGGAATCATAACATAAATAATCATAGTTTCTTTAACATTTGAGTGCCCACAAAGAATGGCACTATAAATCATATCATGAAATAGAACTCATAATACATCATATCATAGCGTATCGGTGCACCTTGTCACCTCAACGTCTCCATGTGATTGTGCAGGGCACATACCTAGAGCTCGTGATCCCCTCTAGGTGGAACACTAATACTATACCCTATCAGCCAGGTTTCCAAAGTGCACAATGGACCAATGAATTTACTCTCATTGGGAAGAGCATTCTATTTACATGCGGTTCATGGGTTATATAGCTTGGACATATTATCAAGAAACATAGTGGTCATAAGACCATCATCACATATTTACATATAGTTATTCCATCACACAAATAGGTATATAATGATCTTGGTCTAAGAAAATAACAACCAAGTCATCCATGTAATTGGCTTGTTGAGGAGGGTTTCAACAATTTATAGTTTGCAATTATGAATTTATAGGTTTAGGTTCATCAATAATGAATTTAAGGAAATTTTACATGAAGCAAGAAAGGAGTAGCAAGCTCAATTAATGGATAGCAACATACATTAATATAGTTCATACTTATCTCAAAGCAATTTATCCTTATATTTCCCTCAATTACTTGTACATTCAATAATTTTCTTTATTTTCTTGAGTTTTCTTCTCTTCTCCTATGACAATTCTCCAAATACTCAAAATTAGGGTTTTCTCAATTAATAGTACATAATATGGTTCCTTATAATTTTAACAATCTTATAGTCTCTATTATTGTTTCCTAACATCAATTTAATTCATTTCTTAAAAAAAAAATGAAAATTTAGAACATATTTATTATTCGCATTACTATTCATCAAAATTTATAAATTCTAGTATCTTCCATATTAATCAAAATTAATAGCCTTAACTGCTCATAATAGATTCTATATAACTCATAAATAACTATTCTAACTACCAGAAATCTTAAAAAAAAAAAAAAAATGAAATTTGGAGAAAATCACCTTAATTCCCAAAAAATGAGTTTTTGAAGATCATGAGCTTGAAAATGATGATCGAAGCCTTTGAATGTGGTAATTTAATGTTTTAATGCATTAATTTTGAGTATTAATGTATTAGAAAACAAATGGAATATATTAGAGAGATAGGAGAAGAAATGAAGAAGAAAGAAAGAAAAGAGGAGAAGTTATTATGAAAAATGACTACTACTTTTCTTTTAAATAAGCTACTGTCTTGCTAATACCCTTTACCCTTTATGCCAAATTCTCACTTTGTCAATTCCACTTCGCCAATCTCACTTCGCCAATCTCACTTCGCCAATCCCACTTCGCTAATCCCACTTCGCCAAATTCTACCTCGGCAATCCCACTTCGCCAACTTCCATCTTGCCAAATGCCACTTCCCCAATCTGCACTTCTCCATATTCCACTTTGACAATCTCACTTTGTCAATCACACTTCATCAATCCCACTTCGCCAATCTCCACTTCGCCAATCGAGGAGCCAGTTCGCACAACCTATTTCTACCGAGCTGAAAAATCTTCCTCGTCAATTCGCACTAAACCAGCTTGCAAATGAGTTACAGACATCCAAACTCCTCCATTCTTTTTGTCACTTAAAATAAATACTTAGAGGTCCAACATATCCAAAATTCAGGTCAAAAGGAGATCTACACAATTTATGGTGAATTTCTAAATTTCATCCTGACTTTACTCTCCAAGTATTGTCCGAGCAGATCTGATTAATTTAAATCTCTCTTGAGCTGTAATTATCCAATTTCCTTGAAATTTTACAGCCATCTATATAACACATAAAGGAATATTTTTTATATTTACACTTTTGACTCACTCAGCATCTAATATTCTCAGAATAAACAAACATCCTCAAACTTTTTGCAGAAAATAACGAACTAAACAAGTTCTGGTCGAGGGAGCATATCTCCTCTCACACACAAAATTTTACAAAATAGTTCTACAGACTTAAAGATAAGGTATAAATCTATAACTCTTGTGTTTCACACTTTTTCAAATTATTCCTTTAAAATCATGAAAACTTACTCACAAGATCCTTCCTGAATACAAATTCTGAAATTCTCGAAACATTAATCTATTCACAATCATCTCGACAACATGCATAAAAAAAAAAAAAAACAGGTATTACAATTTATAATTTTTGTAGTTATTAATTTATTTTTAGGAATTGATTAATTTGGTTTTGGTTTTGGTGGTGGTGATAGTGGTGGTGAAGATAAAAATTTTAGTGTATTTGAATGTAATGAATGAAAATTATAATGAAAATGGGATATTATGAATTTTTTATATTAATTTAACGGATTTATAACAGAAAGATCTCAAATTTTAACGGAATCAAAATGAATAAATTTTTTAATATAATTTTAAAAATATAGGGACTTTTTAATATAATATGGTAAAACATATGGATCTCATAATAATTACTCCAAATAAGAAAGTGAAAAGTTTAATTACATTTTACTTTTAAAAATAAAAAGGTAAAAAATTTAATTCTATTTTACTAATTATATAATATTTTAAATATTTTATTAAATAACATTGCGAAATATTTTTAATACAATAGGCGTATTTACATTTTGATTATGGTTGGTTGATATTTTATGTGTATTTTATTAATATTTTCTAAATAAATTTATTTTTATTTTTAATTATTATTTATAAAGTTTATAAATACATATAAATTTAATGGTATAAAATTAAAATGGACATACAAATCTCATAGGGATAAATATCTCATGGGGATGAAAATTAAATTATTTCAATATATATGAAAATGAAAATTCCCTATTAAAGTGAAAAAAAAAATAAAAAAGAAAATGAGATTTCCCGCTAAAATGAGAATGTGAATGAAGATGGCTCTCCTGTCTTATCCCGTTCTCATCCCTAATTTGCTGCAAGGGTAGGATGAGTTTAGCACTATTTTCAAGGATTAGGATAAATACTAATGGTTAAATACCCATTACCCATTTATTTATGGGAAAAAAATTTATTTATAGAAATATTAAAAAAAAAATTAGAATTTATAAGTTATAATGCATGTCATAATTCATTTTTTCATACTTTATTGTAGGCTAAATTTATACATGTGTATAGTTTCATATTATTTGATATTTTCATATATTTGTTTTAGTTTTCGCTTTATTATTAAAAAAAAATCATATTGCATCCAAAATTGAGAGAGGAAATTTTGGGTCATAGAAATTTAACTCCCGTCAAGAAAGAATATAGTGAGTGGTGTGATCTTGAATATGCAAAAAGATCATTGCAAGTTTCAAGAAAATTATAGATAGTGGAGAATCCTTGCCTTTCTTTCTTTATCTATCTTATTTTATTTAAATAATTATATATGCTTTCTTGATATTTATATTAGCATATTTTATTATTTAATCAGCCATTCCAAAAACTAAAAGTTTTTACTCTATTATAATCAAATCCAACATAACTAAGATATTTAATGAACGTAAAATAATTTTCATGTTGTTTAATTTATTTTTTATTTTTAATTCTTTGATAAATATTTTTATTATTAATTTTCTAAATTCTAAGCACATAGTTATTTTTCTTAATTTTTAAAGTTTTTGTATATAATTCATTAATTTTATGATTATAATCATTTATATATATTTTCCATATATTATTTAGTACTTTAATTTTATATAGATATATTTAAATATATTTTTTATTAATATTTTTGACCCCTCATGAATTTTAATTTTATATCCACCCCTGTATATAGATATGACTACAAAAATATAATTATTTCATATAAAATAGTTATTCTCAATTTTGATGAAAAAATAAAATAGAATTGAACTCATTATTTCATGGAATAGTAAATTAAAATTACAAATTTTAATTGAAATTCTAGATGCGTGATAATTTATTATCTACACAATAAATATTTATCAAATATATGATTCATAAATTTTATAAAGCGCAAATACTAATTATTCTATTCTTTAACTATTTGATAGAATTCTTCAAAAAAAAAAAAACTATTTTATAGAATAATTATTTTATTTCATAAATCAAACGAGTTTTTAGATTCTTTCACTAAATCAAGTACAATTTTTATAAATGTATTTTTAAACTAAATATTTTAACATGCAGAATTTCCTCTATATTTTTAACAAGCCAATTTACCATTTATCAATTAAACACTTCTAATATCATTTCCCAACTCAACTCCATTTCTACATCATCAATTCATCCATACTTCTCAATTCACAATATAAACCATTATCATTATCATATTTGCTATAATACCAAAATAGGCAACTATATCAACATCCACACATAGATACATACATACATACCAAATCTAATTACTCATACTTTAGATTACAGTACCATGGAGCTACTAGATAGATTTTGGAATAAAAGATTAACTCATAATATTTACATATATTTATCAAAATGTCCACAGCGAAGAAAGAGGAGCCTGTGGAACTCGAATCTCACTGTCACCTGAAAAGATTTAAAATTGCGGGGGTGAGTATAAAATACGCAGTAAGTAATTATATAAAAAAATGCATGAGAATCATATACCATTAAAGCTGAATCGGAACTTGAAAAGGTTAAGAGCAATATAGCAAAGGATAGAACAAATAGTATTGAAAATATGTGGTACAAGTGATGAACTATAAGTATAGCATATGAAATGTTCAAAATATGGTGAACAATAATAACATGTAGTATAAGTCACATCACATATGTTATAACAGGTAAATAGGGCCAAATATGTCAAGTATGCACAATCGTACTAACAAATATATATATTGCGCAATGGCTCATAACAAGTAGTTACGTAAGAGTGATCGGCTCTTACGACTAGAGAATATAACTCCCCTCTCTAGTAAGGGTCAAATATATATCAGTGTGCACACGGTCGACAGTAAATCCCACTACACCGTCGTAGTAGCCCTGTTATGATATCATATGCAAAAGTCTCATATAATAGGTATAGGTTCACAAATATGTCTCAATTTCACATATAATAACTCATTTTTAGGTTACAAGTATCATATAAGCATACTGGTCAAAGTTAAGAAACGGGCCCGCTAACGCAAATGGCATGTCAAATTACGGGTCTATTTTAGGGTTTTTAGGTAGTTTCTGGTTCTTTATATTATTAACATATTTAGGTGGATTATTTGGTATCGACGTGAAGCTTAGGATAGGGGAAAGGATTGGGCCAGGTATTGGGTTAGAATACTTTCTAGGTTTCAAATTATATCAATCGAAAATATAGGTCAGTTTTGGTCAGTTCGGGGGGTCATTTTAGGGGCCAATTGGGCATCTCAAATTAAATTAGGATTTTTATGTATCAAATCAATTCTAATGCATATGTTATGACATATGATGTATAAATGCAATAATTGTATATAAAAACTTACTTCCAAAACTTAGCTAAGGCCGTAGCTCCTAGCTAGCCGAAAACCCTCTAAAGGTCGCGGCGACTGCACGACTGGTCACTTCCTTGGGAGGCTCGCCTATATTTATATATATTCTCTCCGTAAGGATTCAGATCATCATATATACATACAATACACATCAAATACACATATACTCGCAATCAATAGTCACATTTCTTATCAAATGACAAATTTACCCTTTTTGCACATATAGGCCATTCAACCAAAGCCAAATTTGGGCTACATATATTTAAACCTCATATTCTTTATACAACACATTAATTCATACATATATTAACATATTAAAGCAAGTTTGGGCTTACGTTCAAGCCTATGTTTCATGCCAAAATATTTTAAACTTTATAGGTCATAAAGACCTAAATATATCTCAAACTCAAATCAAACATACCAATTTCTTCCTATATGCACCAAATACCTACCAATTAAACATATTACACATAATTATCAAATTATACACATAGTTTATCTTATAAACCTTAACCCTAGTTCACTATCCATTCGGCTTAAGGGTGCTAGGTCATCAAAGCTTAATTTTTCCAATTCAACTTCACAATTCAACAATTAAACACATCAATTTATCAATTCTAAGCTTAATTACACAAAATAAAACCAAATTCCTCATGCTTGCCCTAAATAGGTTCAGTTTTGGGGGGTTTTCCCACTTCAACATTTAATTTTCCAATTACACTTACAATTAACGAATTCAAGTCACCAATTACACATCTAATTAATCAATTTCATCAAAACCAAACCAATTTCAAGTTTCCCCCAACCTATGGCATTCGGACAAAAAGGGGTTTTCTCCCTTTGAGTTAATTCTTCAATTTTAAGCATTCAAATATCAATTCACTATGCTAATTAAAGATTCAAACATCAAATTGCAAAATTTTAGAAGAAAGTCTACACCAAAACCCTAATTCCCATTCGGTCACTATACCCCTTCCAAAATTGAAATGCAATTTTAATTTAAACACTAAATCAACATCAATTGAATCCATTAACATCATTTATATCATCAATTTGCTACATTGAAACACAAAATCAATTTTCCCCAATTTTTTTCCCATTCAATTCGGCCACCATTCAAAATATCCAGTAGATGTTTAATTCCTTAAATTATTCATCCAAATCAACATTCAAATGCCAATAAACCATTAAACAACCAGAAATTTAAACTTACCTTTGGATTTTCCTATGAATGGCCGAACCCTAGACCTCTCAAACCTTCAACCAAAACGAAATTGGAGCTATGCTTAAAGAAGAAGAAGATATGTGATGAAAATTTCACTCAAACTTAAGAAAATTCCTCCAAAGCTTTGATTTCTCTTTGATGGCCGAACCATGAAGAAGATTTTTCTTCTTTGGAATTTGGTGGTCACAGTTTTGGGAGGAAGAAGAGGGAAAATGCAGAATTGTTGGATTATTAAATTAGTTAGTGGACTTTTGCCACACAATCCACTACAAACAATCTCATTAAGTAAACTTTGAAACCTATACATACATCCCTTTGATTAAAATGTACCAATACTTTGTTCCATTGAATCAAGATGAGTGAAAGTGTTATTCACTCCTTCCTCTTTCACTTTTGCTTCAATTGAGTCCTTATAAAATATTAATTAAATCCCTAATTTTTTTATTTCCTTTTGCAATAAAGTCTTATCATTTTTGTAACCTAATTTGGCTACTTTATTTTATTTATTTATTTTATTTTATCCAAACAATTAAATACACATAAGCATATCAAAATAATTTTAAATAAATTGACAGAAATTTCCGAAAGTTCTTAATTATATTAGGCTCGGTTAGGACTTGGTGTTACACAGAAAGAGGGAAAAAAAAAGGAAATTGGTTTCAAAATGTCTCTTATATAGGTTACAGTGTAGAGTATGTGTCCTGTAGTTATTTTTTTTCTCCCCTTTGTTTGATTAATGCTATTTTAGGTGATGTCGTTTACTTTTTTCAGCATAGAATATAGATTGCTGGTCCTTGTTCCCAACATTACACATATTGCCTTAATTACTTTTTTTTTTTTTTTTCTGGAATTTGCTTTTTTTGGCATTTGATAATGTTCATCTAGGTTCATGTAATACATGAATGGGCCTGGGCTGGGACACCCAATGAGGGTGCTGCATGGCTCCGTCTACAGAGGTTGGCTGACACTTGGCATCGGATTCTTTTGATACCAGTAACAGGGGGGTAATCGTTGGAATGATGCATGGCTTAGTGGAAATATTAGACCAAATAAGGCAGACTAGTCCTTCTCAAAGGCAAGGAATTGATTTGGTTGCAGGAGTCTTTCCCACAATAAAGGCCATTCAGGCTGCTGTTGCTCTAGGTACTGGTTGTTCTTTGGATCCTGAAGGCCCTAGGGTAGATATTGGAAAATCCTGCGCAAATGGATTGTTATTAATGATGGAAAGCAACAGAGAAAGGGAGATTGCTCTTGTTGCGGCTGGTGCAGCAGCTGGAATCGCTTCAGGTATCTATTCTTTACTTTTTGGATTTGGTCTTGAGTTATTTGTCTGTTGAAAAGTGTCATTTCTTATGATATACATCAGATTGCTGCTTTAGTGTATATGTGCTTTTCCATGTGATTGCTATTTTTTTACGAGACAATTTATATCCATTTAATGTCCAAGCACAGCCTAAAGTAAGCCAACATTATGCAATTCATATTTAGGATGGCTAATGCTTGCAAGATACTTATTTTTTAATTATTAAAGTTCATCAATTTATAATCCATGTCATTCAGCTAATAGGCTAGTGATTGAGTAATTGTCTTTTAGTATAGAAGGTTACGGGTTTAAACTTTGATGCCCTCATCCTCATTAAAAATTCCAATGTACCAAAAAAAATTATCATTTAAATAGGAGGCTGGGAGTTTATTTGGCTTAAGTTAAAGGGAGGCTAATTATGAATGAAATTCAGAAACACACTCTTAAAGTAATCAAACTTGTGTCATGTGTGAAAGACTTGAGTATCATTTTAATAGAAGGGTAGGGGTTTCTCTCTCTTAGTAAGAAGGATAGAAAATATAGATGAAATCCTAAGCTTACCCCCTAAAATATCACTTATTTATTGAAAGACTTGAGGAAGGGGTTAAAGTAGAGGGATGTTGTATGAAAATTTTAAAACAGAAAGAGTTTGACTTAAAAAGCAAAATAGAGGAAAATGAGATGCAATATTTACTTGGAGACAATATCAAAATGGTGAGACACATATGGAGGGAGGGAAGGCTCAAACAAGGTTTAGTCCCAAATGTTGCTAAATGAATCCTTTTCTACCATTAAATACACTCTAGGTTTTGTGGTACTAAATCATTTTTTTTTACTAACTCCATGTCATTTTTTGTCAACCTCAAAAGAAAAGCTGATTATAGGGCTCTCTGTGAATTGATCTTGCAGCAAAGGAGATAGATGCAAATATTTATTTGAGCTTGCAGATAAGAAGTATTTTGCTTTTTTATGGTCCTTTGGTTTGGGGGCAGGGAGCATTTGCTTCTTTCTAGGACCACAAAGGCCTCCAATAGAGACAAGGTTGAACATGAGTTTCCTTCTTCTAGGCTTTGACATAGGAATAACAATGGGGTGAGACCCCTTCCCAAGCCTCCTAACAAGAATGAAACTCCCCTCCATCTCCATCCCTACATGGGATGAGGATCTCTATTCCCCGCTTGTTTCTATTTTTTTTTTTTCACTTTTTTCATTGTAATTTTTCTTTAAATTTTAATATACTAAATTATAAATATAAATATTAATGTATTACATATTAAAATATAAAAGAGTTACGTAATTATGCAAAAACTATATATATATATATATATATATATTAATTTTAATGACCTTAATAAACATGTACCTAGTTGGGGAATCCCTAATCCCTGTCCCATTGCAATTGCTACTTAGAAATAATTTGGCTCATTCCCTTTTACCACCATACCCACCCATTATCAAAGGGAATGCTTATATAAGCAAATTGCTTAAAATAAATTAACCCATTAATGGATGGCTATATAGGGATTGGATGTGTATGATCACTTTTCTACCATAGTGGTTGTTGCCATTAGATCTGTTCAGGGATCAGGCCTGGGTTTGGAAAATGTCAAATTTACCAAAGGTTGGACCCATCCGATTGCAATTCCTTCACAAATTGAGGCCCTCGGCCCGACCCATGAATAGGTGTTTCCACAACCATCACCACCACATGGTTCATTATCATTACCACCACCACCACCACTATTACACTGGCTGAAACCACCACCGATGCCATTTCTTCTAGTCACTGTCATTGACAGTTGTGTAAAATTTGGATACAGTTTCCAAAGTAATAAGCACTTCAGCATTTGCTAAATCATAAAGTGGAAAAACCAGTGGCTTTGATGGTGGATAGGAGCTGAAGAATTATGTTGTACCTTGGTTTTATTTGTGTGCTCTAACAAGCAATATGAATTAACATTTTTTGGCAGTGATATATAATATTAGTATTTTCAGTTGGGCTGGAATCTCTAGTTTTCTAGTTCATTTAAATGCCTTTGCAATATTATCCATCTAATTTATTTTACATCATTGCTTATATGTGGGTGCAGTAGTTAAGCTAAGTCAGAAATAGTGATGTTTCTTGCTTCTGTTTCCATTGAATCTTTTTTTACTGGTGAAGATTTTGGTAGGCTCTTTGAAAATTAAAGTAAACAGCTAATGTAATTGAATTCCTTATGATGGTGGCCCTAGTTTAGTCAAGTCGTAAATAATGATAATTCTTGCTTCCGTTTCTACTATAATTCTTTATTATTGAAGTGTTGTGTATGACTCTCAATCTTTTCCCTATTATTTTTCTTCAGGTTTCAGTGCAACTGTTGCTGGTTGTTTCTTTGCCATTGAAACTGTGTTAAGGCCTTTTCGTGCTGAAAATTCGCCTCCGTTTACAACTGCAATAATAATATTGGCTTCTGTTATATCATCAACCGTTTCAAATGTATTACTTGGTACACAATCAGCTTTTACAGTGCCACTGTATGATTTGAAGTCTGCTCCTGGTATAATTTCTCTCACTAATTTGTTTTATGCTTAGGTTCTGCATCTAACATATGCATTGATGTGTCTGGCCGCCTGGGTTTTAATGCATGTATGCATGTGCCTGATTCCTTTCTCACCAGCCTTTTTCAAAAATATCTTTTTTTTTTAGCATCAGGAGGAGGATTTAACATATGTAAGATTTGCACCCTGACCATAACTGTTAAAGTGATCTGATCTTACCACTTGGTTAAGGTACTAGTTATGAGGCTAAGGCACGGGTTTTGTTTTAAAAAATATCATTGGTATAATTTTTAAGGGATAATAAAATTTTGGCATATGAGCTTTTTCAACTTATCTATTCCAGCATTTGAACTTTATCTTTTTCTACTCAAATATCTGAATGGAGATTTTTTTTTTCAATTAGGTGCATTTGGCTATAATTTCTTATAGAATACTAAAATGGATTATTACATGTGTCCTTCCACTCCATTCATTTCTTGCAATTTCACTCTCTCCTTGTTACCTACTCAATCATTTGCACTGAAAAGAGAGAGAGAGAGAGAGAGAGAGAGAGAGAGAGAGATTTGCACTGAAAAGAGAGAGAGAGAGAGAGAGAGAGAGAGATCATTTGCACTGAGAGAGAGAGAGAGAGATCATTTGCACTGAGAGAGAGAGAGATAGAGATCATTTGCACTGAAAGAGAGAGAGAGAGAGAGATCATTTGCACTGAGAGAGAGAGAGAGAGAGAGAGATCATTTGCACTGAAAGAGAGAGAGAGAGAGAGAGAGAGAT
>CANXYC011473178.1:0-10069 GCA_948193065.1 Aleurites moluccanus
TGTTTATATATGTTAATGAATGGAATGACATGGAAGAATAAACAAAAGGATTGAGTTTTGCTTAACTTGGGATAAGATAAAGCTTGCTAGTTTAAAGTGATAGACTAATGTATTTGGTTAAGCTAAGTTTGAATATGAATAAGTATTGAAAATCATAGCACTGTATAGGTTTAAATGTGTATAGAATGTATATTTTGAGTACTTTGATGGTAATAGTGGAAATTGCATATATTTGGTGTATAGTATGTTAAATAGTAAATGCAATGTAAATTATATGTATTTGATGTATCTTTGTGTGATTGATGTGTTTTGTAATGATTTTATAGCTTATCAGAGTGTTATGTGTGATAATAGGTAATCCGTCAAAAACTCCCGATCGGAGTGTTGATCGACGAGCCGAATAGGGCTCAGAAGCATTAGATTGGGAGCCTAGTCGGATTTTTGTTTAAGGTGAGTCCTTTTGTATAATTTTCCATGATTTGCATTATTTATGTTATATTATATCAATTGCATTCTAAAAATACAGTTTGTTAACCAAAAGTGCTTAAAGTGTTAGTTGGCCCGTAAATAAACTCACCGAAACTACTTAAATTGACCTTAACTTTGACTGGCCATAAAATGAAAACCAGAAAGCCAATTGGGCCACCACTTTGCCCAATCATCTAGTCCTGAGCTAAGCTTCGAAACGGTACCTCATAGTCCATCTAATTCTTTTGGTAACCCTTAGGATGGTCTGAAAAGGTCCCAAAGCTAGCCTTAGGATGGTCTAAAAAGCTCCTAAGTCTACTCTTAGAAAAGTTTGATAAGATCCGAAAGATACCCTTAAGATGGTTTGAAAAGATCCTAAAGTTGCCTTTAAGATGGTCTGAAATGCCAAAGTGAGAAAACCTTGGCATAAGGGGTCTAAAATTAGATTTTGAGGTGCCATGGTTTACATGGGCTTTTAAAATGATTTTTGTTTTGAACTATGATATTTGATTTGTCATGGTTTGCATGGGCTTAAAATTATTCGATTGCCAAGGTTTGCTTGGACTTAAAATGATTTGGGATTTGCCAAGAGTTGTTTGGGCTTCAGATAAGTTGGAGATGAAATGTGACTTCTAAACCTTCAAAGTCAGAGGGAGTGATGCATGGCTTAGGAAATTTTCACAAAGTCTGAAGAGATAATATGATGCAATTTAGGATGCCCAAAATTGGAAGGAGTTTGATGTAATGTACTGTAAGGTCCTAACCCTATGTTAGGCTATTATGAAAGTGAAAACTTAAGCTTATCCTTGGAAAATCATTTTTTTATTTTTTAGAAAAACAAAACCTAATTCCGTTCTAAGTTGAAAAATGCAATTGAGGTTTTGATAAGTTTTGATTGACACTAATTGAGACTCTGAGTCTTGTATGTGTATGGTTTGACAAATTTAATACCTTGAACTAATGAAAGGTTGATCTGCATTGTAAGGTGACAATTTATAAGAAATGTCAGATTAATGATTGAAGTTTTAGTAGGATGCCCCACTTTTCGAGGGAAGTTGATTTAGGGAAAGAGGTTACTTGATCACTTCAATGGCCTTTGAGGGTGAGATTAAGGGCTTGATTTTAGATCAAAGCTTGGGTTAGTTTGATAAATGGTGAGATTTTGGTTGATCAATGATCATGGATTTGGATAAGGTTTGATCTTGGATCAAAGGGTATGTTTGGGGCTTGATCTTGGATCATGGGTTTGGATAGGGTTGATCAAATTGTGAAATTTTGGTTGATCTTGGATCATGGGTTTGAATAGGGTTTGATATTTGATCAAAAGTTAAGTTTAAGGCTTGATCTTAGACCAAAGGTTGTATTTGGGTTTTTGTAGAGAATACCAATTTCTGGGGACTGTGACTTGAAGAGATGGCCTACTCTTGGAGAATGATGACTTAGATCACTTTGGTGGTTATAGAGGTTGAAAGGGTGTTGGCAATTTATTTGGCATTGTTTTGTCTACTCATTGGGCTATGACAATGGAAATGTAAGGTTTTGGCAATGTTACTGGTTGAATCCACATTCAATTTGGGTCAAGTATGTTGCTTTGAGGATGATGTCATGCTCAGTCTTGGTTTAAAGATTAACCTGAAAGTCTAAAGTTAGATATTGCCTAAAGGTTATTTTTAAGAAAGCTATGGCCAAGTTTAGTCTTGAGGTTGATCGGTCCTATCAGATTGGTTAAAACTACTTTTGAGAGGCTATGGTCAGGTTTAGCCTTGAGGTAGATTAGCCTTATCAGTCCGGATGAGGTCAGCTTATGGTAAGGCTAATGGTTAGGTTTGGTAATAGAGTTTGCTTGGTCCTATCAGATCGGTTCAGGTAAGGCCATGGTTGGGTTGGGCTGAAGTTATATTTTGGATCGGATGATGCTTTACACAACTTGGACAATTGTTAGCAAGACTGAAGGGCTCTTTCATTAGAATGAGGTTTGGCTATAAAATGTACTTAATGGGCATGGAGCATACCACCTTCTACCAGGGTACTAGGATTCTGAGGTAAATGGGTCAGTCATAGGGTATTCCACCAGAAGGAGCTATTTTTCCTATATCGCTAATTAATGCTGCTGTGACTTGGGCCATAATGAATGGCTACAGGAGGTCTATACGCTTTGTTAGACTGACTGGTTTATCAAATAAGCTGGATGGGTAGTTTATCACTTTAGTTTGGTTTATTAAAAGGTTAGGTGATCCACCTGGATAAAGGAGCTAAAGGCAGGCATTGAGACAAATGACAGAGCTATGATTGCTATAGAGATATCAACTGGAGGAGTGACAGAGGTGATGGAGATAGATAAAGAGACTATTGACACCAGAGGTTCAGAGAAGATGAATGCATACAGTGCTTTTGATAAAGTACTTGGAAAGAGACCAGCTGATGACGACTCAGATGATGATAGAGATATCCATCCTAGGAGAAGGATAACTTATAGTTATAATTTCTTGTTTTCTTGCTTTGCTTCTGTCCACCTAGGATTATATAGGATTTTATTTTGACTTGGATGCTTTTAACATTTGTTTTTGACTTTATGATTTCAATATGACGAGACAAAAGCTGATTTATGACACTGACTTTTTGAATGGAATGAACAAGACAGGAATTTGACTTACATGACTTGCACTGAAACGAAATAGGAATCCATGATGAAATGGGATGTTGATTTATGATTTTGTCATAAAGAATAGTATAATACCCCAGCAGACAAAACAGTAGACAGTGAAACATAACAGTAGATAGTGAATTATAGTAACTGATGAAGTATCAATATAAATATGAATTGAGCTTAATTAATTACTGAAATATACAGAGAATGGTAGAGTGTAACACTTAGAAATTTTTTAGCCTCAACTGGGTTACTTTTGTAACAATGTTCCGGAAAATATTGGTGTTAACTACATCGCTCGGGGAAATAATAGTCTGGTTGATTTAAGAATTTTGACTCAAACTAGGGAGTAAAGAGTCATCTATATTTATGTAAATTTTTTGTGAAAAGAAAGAGTTGAAAAATATTTGGAAATACTGAAAATAAGAGTAATGTCAAAATTATAAATAAGTGGAACTTCAAGGGCAATTTGAGAAACTTATTGTCTAAGACCCATAATGACTTTAGAAGTTATATGATGATAAATTGTAGATAAAAATAAGCTATTTTGTTCCCCACTTCAAAATCTAATTCTCAATAGAATTGACAGAATTAATTACAAACGTTGTGGGGTCAAAGTTTAATTAAAGGAAGTTTTAAGGACTAAAGTATAATTTGCCAATTTTTCCAAGTATAAAAGGGACACTTAGAACATTTTGCTTCATCTTCTTCTCCTCTCCACCTTTGGCCGAACCAATCTTGCTCCATTTCCATCCAATTTCAAGCCAAAATTCAAAAAGAAAACTTAAGTAAAACCTTGAAACAACCTTCGATTCTTCCATTTCCAACCTAATTTCACTTGGAAACTTAAAGCAAATCAAGGAAACTTTGGAAGAAGAATTCAGCTAGGTCATCATTCAAAGGTAACAAAGTGATTTCTTTGATTAAATAGATGATTTAAGTGTGTTAGACATTGAATTAGATGGGTTTGAAGCTTAATTGCATCAATTGATGCATTTGGTAGAAAATCCCCAATTTCTCAAACCCTAATTGAAGTTGTGTATAACCAAACTCTAGATTATTGATGTTTGATGTTTAATTAGACAAAATAATGTTTAATTGATACTAATGGAAGCTTAATGAATGATGGTTTTGGTGTAGAATACAAAGAAGCATAAGTTTGCTCTTTAAGGCTACTTTGAAGGAAATGGTGGAAAATGAAATTTCCTAGCTAATTTGAAATGTGAGGTGAGTTTTATATGCATCATTTAATATGTCCCAAGCATTGAATTGATGATTGGAATTCTCCTCCAAAACCATAAGTTTGGCCGAACCACATGTAACTATTCATGCCTTTGATTTTTCTTTGTTTTCCATCTTAATTTACTTGCCATTTTGATCCATTAATTGATGTTATTTGTTGAATATCCAATGTTTGATATAATGCCTACATTGTGAGTTGTTTGTTAGTTATATGGGCAATGTCAATATTACACCATAACCTAACCAAATTATCCATTGAATGTTGCACACCAAATGTTTGTTAAAATGCCTAGTTCATTTTCATAGGCCTATCACTTGTTTCATCCGTAGGCCTACCATTTAAATGCCATTGTCGCCAGTGACATTGGCTAGCCAATTGAGCCAATCTTTTGACCTTGAATTACTGTAATACCCTAGGAAGCCCTTTCTTAAATGCATGATATAGTTCTCAATTTTTAGGTTGAAATCATTGAAATGATTAGAAATAATTTTAGAGACACAGTTGGAATGCAAATTAGATATTTTTCCGAAAATCGTCGGTGTCGAGAACACTGCCGGGGAAATAGCAATCTAGCAAATTTAAGAATTTCTAACCCATAATTGGAGGGATTAAATAAGTTAATTTTAAGTGAAATTATAGTGAAAAGAAAGAGTTAAAAAATATTGTGGAATACTGAAAATAAGAGTAATGGCAAAATTATAAATAAAGGCAACTTTGGGGGTAATTTTGGAAATCCAGTCTGGGATCCATAAATGACCCAGAACTATTTTTAAATGATAGAACAACTTAAAATAAGGTATTTCACTCCCACACTTGAGGTTGAATCTAAACAAAATAGAAAGAATAAATTATAGAAAGTTTTGGGGTCAAAAATACAAATAAGAAAAATTTTGGGCCAAAAGTATAATTAAACAAAGTTGTGGGACCCCCCTTTCTAGCAATGGAGCTAGGTGGCCGGCCATGATGGTGAGGGGATGAAAATTTTGATAGAAAATGGTTAATTGATTTATTAATTAATTCGAAAGGTAACCAATCACCAAAAATCTAGAAATTTCTACTTTTATATTCATTTCTTTCAAGTTGACTTTTGGTGTATGGAAAAATAGGATAAGAATAGCTATTGACAAAGGTGTTGGCCGAACCAAAGGGAAGAAAAATAATCAAAAATTTTCTCTTAACCTTTCCATATAAATCAACCAAAATTAGATAGGAAGAGATGAGAGAAAGAAGAGGGAGAAGAGGAAATTGATGGAGATTATGTTAAGCTATTTTGGGAAAGAAAAAGAGAAGGAAAATAAATCATCTAAGTGAAAGGTAATGATTCTAAACTTATCATTTTTAATTTTATTTAAGAGTTCCATAGCATGATTTGGCAAATAATTGAGGTAATTAAGTTAAAAATATAAAAAATTAGTTAGGGTTTATATAGTTTCTGAATTTTGTTTTAAGACAATAAATTATAGCTATTATTCCGAAATTTTAATGACTTAATTTGAAGATGGTTAAAGCATCAAAGTTGTATATAAATATATTAATTAGATGTCTATTAAATAAATTTAAAAAATTCAAAGTGAGAAAAGAGTTATTGGGTAAAAACTGTGATTAACCTGGAATTAGGTTTTCTAGAAAATACTATTATATTTTAATTGTACAAACCGTTAGAGATAGAATTAGAAGAAGTATTCAAAATTAAAAGTGTTTATTATGTCTTATATATAAGTCTGTAAAAGGGTTTTTCAATTGGATTTGTGGTTTATGAGATATTAGGTCATAAGTGTAGAATGTTCAGAATGACTGTTTAACAGAATATAGGTTATAGAGTTTTATTAATATAAGGATCTTAAATTTTGAATTAAAGAAAGTATTAAACATGAAATATGATTATTTATGTGTTATATAAATAAATGTACAATTGTAATTGGATGAGTACGAAATTAATTATAGGCATGGAAACAGGGTATGTCCGGATAGAAATTTCAAGGCAGTAATTTAACTTTGGAAATTCGCTAATAATTGTTCAGTGATCCAAAAATTATAAAATTTAGATATGTTATAATTTTATGTATCTATTTTCAATAGTAAAAGTAATTACAGTAATTGATTATTGATTGAGTTATTAGAAAAAGAACAGTATCTGCCAGAATAAGATTTGTATGCAGAATGCAGGCAGCAGGACTGGTTGTAAAGTTAAGTTTAAATTAACACCATAAATTGTGTAGTAATGAGTTTAATGTGAAATTTGAATATGTTAGAACCTTATATGTTAAGTTTAATTAGGAATAAGAATTAAAGTAATTGGATAATTGTAGAGAGATATATGGTTAATGGAACACAGGCTTCCAGTAAAGAATTTTGCACAGAAAAACCCTAGTAACTTGAAAATTTGAGGAATTTTCTTTAATTTAAGTATAAGTAATGTAATTTTATGTTAAATAGTATCTAAATGCAAATTAATTGGATATGTAGAGTCAAGAATGAATAAGAGACATGATGGGTACCATAAGAGATAAGGCAAAGAATCAAGGATAAAGGAAAAGGAAAATGTACAAGTTATAAGCTAAGGTGAGTAATGTATACATCATTATGCATACCCATGTTTTGATTTGTTGACCCAATGAGCATGTTTCCTTCTTGATTAAATGCCACTTTGTTATTGTTGATCATTTTTTGATCTTCTAAAAGATTGAAATTTATCCATATCCATTGATTGTTATTGATATTGAAATGCCTATTATGCTTGATTGACTATGCACCCGAATTGCTCCTAAAAGTATGCACACCAAATGCTTAGCCACATTCCAGGATATTTATTGTTAATTGCTACCTTTGTATCAAATAAAGAAATCAATACATGATTAATAAAATGTATTGATATTGATTGACAAGTAGGCCCATATATATCGATCGAAAGTGTCACGACCCGATTTCCCGAGCCGCGACGGTCCTAGGGCACGGGAGATGCCAATGGCAACCAGCACACGTAGAACCCATCAATCTCATCAATACAAATCTTATTCTATAATAATATTGCAGCGGAAACATATCTATAACTATCTCTCATAACTATCATCAATCATATAACAACATATATAACCATTCACTCATATTAACACTGTTCATTCTGTCACTCTGTCATTCATTCTGTAACTTCCATAATCTTATACATTTATACTTCAAAATGTCTCATACACTTACATAAACAATATGTTTATACCATTATACAATACCCATGGAGCATCTAATATGCATATATAAAGATACAGTGTTCAAATTAAATACACTGTCTTTACCAGACTGTAAAATTCCTTTGAGAAAACATAACCAGGAATCTGCCTCCTACTATGCACCTGAGAGGGAAAACAGTAAGAGAGTGAGTATATATGATACTCAGTGAATCTATACGCATCGCCAATAAATATAATGAAATATCAATAATCAATAGGCAGATGAAGCAATAATATCAATCTGCTCAGAATCTTTGTAATACAGAAGCAAGTACAGAATATGACTGTAAGTAAATAATCATAACAATGAAGCACATATCACATGGACAAGATGGAATAGAAAGTGCCAAAATAGGCCAATATAGATCTCATAGGATCAGTAAAAATAAGGAAAATAGATAAAAGGATGGATTGTATGACATTATATAATCTCCAGTAATCCGTATGGACCATATGTGAATGTATAGGTGTCACGACCCGCTTTCACGAGCCGCGACGGTCCTAGGGCGTAGGAGATGCCGTGGCGACCGATATCCGTAGAACCCATCAATCTCATCAATATCTCATACATCGCAGCGGAAACATACATACCCAATTCTATAACAATATTGCAGCGGAAACATACATCTTACTCATCATCAATCACATACACTATACATTCTTTTGCTCTATCATTCATTCTATAACTTTCTAAAATTAACATATTTATATCATTAATATTCCCCAATATTCCCATACATACATGTTCATACTCAAACTATACCATACAAAACCCATGGAGCAGCTAGGATATGATCATACAAAATAATACAGTGTTCATAATATAATTACACTATCTAAAGACTGCAGAATCCACAGAGAGTCAAATGTGGTGGAAATTTGCCTCTTACTCTGTACCTGAGAGGGCAAACAGTGAGAGGGTGAGTATATAAGATACTTAGTGAATCTAATATGCATCAACAAATAATAGATAAAGGAATATCAATAAGCAGTAAGCAGATGAAACAAATGGGTTAATCTGCTTCGAATCTCTATAAATACAGAATCAAATATAGAATATGACTGTAAGTAAACAATCATATCAATAAAATCAATAACACATGAACAAAATGGAAATGACATAACAATGAAACACATATCACATGGAAAAGATGGAAGTGACAGATATAGAGCCATGAAACTCGTAGAAATGTGCCAAGCACAAATCACTATAAAACTCGTAGAAATGTGCCAAGCACAAATCGCTATAAAACTCGTAGAAACATAAGTCTGTACGGGTCTTATGACTAGGACATCCTTTCCTAGTACTGGGTATCAAATCAATACAATATGCATAAGGTCGACAGTATATACTCACTACCCTATCGAAATGGCAGCTCTGTCAAATCACCTCGGAGTCAATAGAAACAATACACATCAATAGATACCATTTCAAAACAATGGCATCGTCATTATAAATAACTCATCAGAAATCAATTGGATGAGTATGAAGTCAATGAACATCAATATAGGAAGCAATTAACAATAGATTGAATCAAAAGTTGGACAAATCAATTCAAGAAGTTTAGCTCAATTAGCATGCCAATGTCGCTGGTGACTATTGCATTAAAATGATAAATTTATGGAAGAAATCAATGGTAGGCCTGTGAATTTGAACTAGGCATTATTCAATAGAAATTTTGGAAAGGTGTAACACCCTAGCTTAAAGGCTTAGAACATAAGCTTAAAGGCTTAGAACATAAGCTTAAAGGGGCAAACCTAAGGTTTTCTTTGTTTACTTATATGTTATGTATGATGCATGTTATTGCTTAAATTGAATGAATATGCATGTTTTAGACAGTTTTACACATGTAAAAGTACATCAAAGGCTGTTAGGAAGAAATTGAAAATTTTGTGAACTGGGGGCAAAATAGTCATTTCACACCCCTTCGAGTTCTTATGGAATTAATACAATATTTAAAGGTAGAAAAGTATTTAAGGGAATGTAAATGATGTTATTTAGTTTATTTGAAGATTTGATGAAAAAATAAACCCGATTGAAAATTATACCGGGTAAGCTCCTCAATTGAGGTTCTTGAGGTGCTTGAGGTGCTTCGGTTGAACTAAGGACATTATGGTATTTTCCTTTGAGGTATGGAATTATACTATGTATGCAACCTTATGACATTAGTTTAGGCTTGATTAAATCTAGCCATTAGATCAAATGATGAAAAAATGGACGATTGGATTAGTAGGTTGCAAATTTGCTATCTTAAGCACAATACATTGGATTTTTGCCATTGATTTTTGATTTGGTGTGGCAAATATATGTGTTAGCCACCAATGTTGACTTTGGATGGACAAACAGCATTAAAGTAAGCAAAATGGATGGTTGGATGGCTAGGTTTCACCAAAGTTACTATGAAACCTTAACCATTGGATCAAACCTTAGATATTTGAATAGATTTTTACCACCACTTCACCATTGTCATCTTTTAAAAGCTTAAA
>CANXYC011473239.1:0-31485 GCA_948193065.1 Aleurites moluccanus
TAGTTAGTCATTTGAGGATGATAATATTTTGATGTATGAATTGTTACCTTTTGGGTACTCTTGTTCCTTAGTGATGTGAGATGCATCTTTTGATCAGCAAGGAACAAGAGGAAATTATGAATGATAAAAAGAAAGATATGAATTATGCTTATATTGATTATAGAAATGATTATGGTATGATATCTGTATTTGATATGAATGTGTAAGGTAAATGAGATCCAAGATATGAGAATTCTACGGGTTTATGGTAGCCTTAAGCCTACCATTGCCCTAGGACCGTCACACCACTAGAGTTGGGGTGTGACAACTACGTTACATTGGGTCATTTGAGATTCAGGATAAAGTTGGTAATATTTCTTATTAGCTGGCACTTTCACCGCAACTCAGTCACGTGCATCCAGTTTTTCACATATCTATGCTTCGCAAATATGTTCCGAATCCATCACATGTGCTTCAACTACAAGCCATTGAAGTAGACAAAGACCTAACTTATGAAGAAACACTAATTAAAATAGTAGATCGATAAGTTAGGCAACTGCGAAATAAGACAATACCGATGGTTAAAGTTCTATGTAAAAATTATTCAATAGAAGAATGTACGTGGGAAAATGAACACGATATGCAGACTAAATATTCCCGGTTATTTTATGAATGAGGTATGTTTAATTAAAATTCGAGAACGAATTTTATTGAGGGGAGTAGAGTGTAACACCCCGAATTTTACGATAATTATAAATAGGACACTATAATTAGTTTAGTTGACTATATAGTCATTAATTCGACAGTTAAATGTAAAATAACAATCTAGTACTCAAAATAGACAATTAGAGGTAAAATAATAGTTTAGTACCTAAAATTTAATTTTTATACCTAAATTACGTAATTAAATACAGAATCTTACTAAATTAATTATGAGACCTAAAATTTATATGACAAATAAATTATAAAAATTAGTAGTATCTAAAATAAATTTTGGGTTCAAAGTGTAAATATTAAAATTTTTGGGATAAATTTATAAATAAAGAAAGTTGATGGGCTAAATTATAAATATAAAAAATTCAAAAATTCTATAGAATTATATTTTTGGCCCAAAATTTCTTCTTCATCATCTCAAGTGGCCGAACCACCTCCAACATCTTCCTCCTCCATTTCTTTTTCTTTCAACAAAATTCCTCCCCCAAATTTCAATTAAATTCAAACCTAATTAATCCTACGTTAATCTACAAGCCTGAACACCTAACAGCTATAAGAATTCTTAACAAAAATCTAAGAAAAAACTAAAATTTTCAAAGAAGAGTAAAGTTAGAAAATTGAAGAATTTGAGGTCATTACTCTAAACTTGCTTTATTTTCAATAATAATGATTAGTATAATAGTTAAATGATTAATTAAGAAATTAGAAGCACATATATAGCTATAGGAAACTTTAGGCTTATATTAGAGATTATGTGAAAATTCAAAATTCAAAATAGATGAGTTTAATTTCAGATGAATATAGAATATGTCTATTTATATCCAAATGAATTTAAAACATGTGAAATTTGCATTGTAAAAGCAAGGAATAAAAAAAAAAATATGGTGGAAGTGATGATGAAGAACAAATGTGCCTAAAGTGAATTTTGATGCTTTAAGGTATTTTTGTTTAAACTAAGCCTTGAGTTGAGTTATAAATGCATTATTATGCGCATTTGAATCCTTGGTTGGATTAAAAAGCCCTTACCTAATTTTCCCTAGACATGGCCGAATGGCCTTCTTTGATTTTCCATGCAATTTTGTCAAATTCTTGCTTGTATTTACCTTGTTTCTTATGCTATTTGAATACCTTTGATACTTGAATATCCTAATTGTGTTGAATTATTGCTGATTGATCAAATTAGTTTCATGGAGGTTAATTTAAACCCTTGTTAATTTGCTTGAAAATTCATGCCTATAAAGTATTTATTAAAATGTCTCAATGAAACCAAAATATAATCCACCAAGTGTTTGACCTAAAGATTAGTACCATTTGACATATGAGCTCTAAAGAAACCTAAATCTAATTTGATCCATGACCTTTGATTCCATTTCATATGAGAATTCATATTTAGTAATATATTTTATTGATATTGTTAGCCTTTAATGTGACTTAAATTGTCCATTGAAATATTGATTGATTTATTATGATTTTCCATAAGTTATTGTCACCTTACATGAGCCTAATAATATTTTTATCTTTATTATGCATTATACCTAATAACATGATAGAACTACCTTCCGATGGGATAGTGGGTGAAAACCATCGGCAATGTGCACATTAATTAATTTATTAACCATAATTAGGAATGGTTAAATCCTAGCCATAAGGTATGATCAACCTTATATTATTCACGAGTTTAAGCTATTAAAGTTATAGCTAATGAGATTTTTATAAGTACGAGACCCTATATATGTTATGTTTTATTTTTCCTTAATACCTATTCTTTGATTATATGACTTTAATTCCATTGATAGTTCCTTTGTTACCATTACTTATGATGTGAACATTTGGTGCATTATCCTGTCTTTACCTAACCTTATTGCCTATTAATAAATTTATAGCTCACTGAGTTGTAAAACTCACCCCTTTAGTGGTTTGATACTTTTTAGGGCAGAAGTAATAGTAGCGATTCTGAGGTTTCATTCTTCATCAAAGGAACCAAACCTCATTTCTATATAAATATCTTTAAACATAACTCTTTTGTTGTATATTAGAAGCTCCATGGTTAATTAGACTAGTTAGTAAATATTATGTATTATATGTGGAGAAGTAATGTAAATTAATTAACATATTATGGATTATATAATTAAATGTTTGATGATGGATTGTGATATGAGAAATATGTGTTGGAGTTGAGATGGGAATGACATATGAGAATTGGAGGTTGATGAGTTAATAGAAAGGGTTCTACGGGTGTTGGTTGTGTAGGCGGGTCTCACACCCTAGGACCGTCATGTTCCATTTTTGGGATGTGACACAAAATCATGAACAAAAACTACATTAACAACACATGAACAAAAACCCATATGAACAAACACCCAAATAACCCATATAAACCCATGAATGAAAAAAATCTAGTAAACAAAAATAAAAAATAATAAGAACCAAATAAATGTATTTACTGACAAACGCCGACGACTGTGTATAGAGAAACCAGAAGAAGAATTTGAAAGAGATAAAAAAGGAGCAAACAAAAGAGAATCGTGAGGAAGAGAGCTGAAACACTTTATATGCTTTATTTTTTACTGACAACAATCACTAATCCACGTGGCACGTATGCCGTCGGCAAAAAAATTAAGCGCAAAAATTTTGTGCTTTCCATTATTCCAAAATTACCGACTACACAAATTCTGTCAACAAAAAAAAAATGGTTAGTAAAGCATTTCCATATGGTCGACAACCGTTCGTGCCAAATTTTTTCTCCATTATTTATCAACAACTATTTTTGATTGATATTTACTGACCACATTTGGTCAGCACGTGGTCGGCAAACATAAGTCCTTTCATATGGTAGGTGATTAGTAGTTAATTAGAGACGAATTTCTTGTTGTTGGCAATTTTCGTCGACAATTCGAGCTATTCTTATAGTGTATTGTTAGGAGACCACTAGATTTTTCTGCTTTACGAATGATTGGGTTACATGATAGAGCTAGGAAACACTGTGTTGATTTCTTTGGGAACGATTATTTTTCTTATATGAGTAGTGATCTTCATTTAGAATTGGTATATGAATTTTTTACTACTCTAAAGATGTCCCCTACTGGTAAAATGACTTTGGTTCTTGGTAAAGCTAATAGGTCCCTAAAATCAAATGACTTAGGACCAATCTTTAAGATTAAGATTGATGGAAAATATAATATTCCTGAAGATTGGGATCCTTCCCCATTTTGGGAGGAGTTGACAAGTTATCCTAAGTATGATCTTAAGTTTTCCAAGGCTACAAAAATTTACAATGTATCTCTTCGCGTCTTTCACTAATTTCTCACATAATCCATATTTGCATAAGGGGACAGTAACGAAAATGTCAGCTGAAAGGAATTATTTGCTCTTCACTATTTGATTAGAGGTGAAGGTTTTAATTGTTATAGATGGTTCGTAGACGCTTTTAAGGAGATGAGTCAGAAGAATAAAGGAAACTTCTTTTGGGAATGTATATCTCTCAAATAGCCAGTTATTTCAAGGTATCTCATAACCTTGAATACAAGATTGGCATTTTGCCAAAGGATTATCTTGATATGTTGACACCTTTAAGTATATGAGGATTACTAGGAAGAAAGGAGAATCATTTGTTTTAGTAGAAAGTGATGATGATGATGCTAATTCGAATAATGATATAAATGAGATATTTGGAGATCCTTCCTAAAAAAGAAGAAATATTATTGCTTCCAATTCTCAAGTTCTCATTTCTGCAACTCCAGTTCAAGATAAAATTCTTGAAGGGGTATGGAAGATAGCCTTTCGGCTAGATACCTTAGAGGACACTGTAGTGGATGATGTCGGCAAGGTCAACCAGCGTCTTACAGCTCTTGAGAATTCTCACTCTAACCTTAAAGAAGTTCTCATCTCTCTAAGTGTTGAGATGGCCATAGGACTTGATGCTTCAGATCCTTCTATTCCTCCTCCTCCTCCTCCTCCTCCTCAACCTACTCTTGATCCTTTTACTTCATGAACAATCCATTGAGCTTTTATAATTTATAGCTCATTTTGATGCACGCTTTATTTATTTTGTTGGCACAATATGTTTTTATTTTGGCCATTAGCATGCATGAACAAGCATTCTATTTACTATTTTTTTTTAGTCTGTTGATAATGTTTGAACTTTCTACTTCTTATATATATATATATGCTCACTCTTACATCTACTTCACTCCCTTTTAGTATGATGACAAAAAGAGAGAGAAATAGTATTAATGTGGTGTGTAAAATGCTATGTTTGAAATGATAAATTCTTTGAAATACTAATTGGCAGATGTATGAAATTATGAATGTAGGTTGTTAAAATGTTGAATGTCATTTATTGATCTTATTACTATAGTAGTTAGATGATGAATGATTTTAAATGTTGATTGACTGTTGAGGTGGTAATTGCTGAGCAATGGTTGTTAGTTGGAGGATTGATGCTTAAATGTTAAATTGATGGAATGTTTGAACTTCAAAGAAAAGCACAGTTTAGGGGGAGTTTTTCCTAACTTCATGCTTTTCTGAAGTAATTTAAGAGGTTTTGTTATCATAAAAAAGATGGAAGATTATTGACCCTTTGATGATTTTGATGATGTTTCATAAACTCTTGATTAAATAAATATATTGTTTATTTAATCAAATTAACTTTATTATCTCAAAGTATGTATAATTGCAAGATGATTGTGTTTACTTGGTGTTTTATTTTGCAAGAACATGTAACGACTGTTACAAGCACATAATGACCGTTAAAGAATTATGATTAAAATAAACAAAAGACACAAAGACAATTTTAATGATTGTTACTGATTGAAACACTCGTTACAGATATGGAACTACTGTTATAGTTATTCACGCCCGTTATGAATTTATATGGAACAACCGTTACATCATGATAACGCCTGCTATGAGTGGTTGGGTTGTCACATCAGACGAAACTGTTAAAATTTGTAGCAGTTGGAAGCTATTTTCAAATACTGATTTGCATTAAATGCACCCCAAATGGTCATAATTTATTACAAGGTATTGAAAAATATAAATAGGTGATATTTTGAAGTTGAAACAAGTTTTGAAAAAGCTAAGAAATCAATTATTTCATGGAGATAGCTATATTTGCCACTTTTTTGTAATTTTGAACACTTTGTGTTTAACACTTGTATTTTTAGTGTTCATTCTAATTTGTGCTAGCTATAAATAGTTGTGCTAATATTTGTTATCATTGAAATGTATTGTAAAGTCTTGAGATAGATTTAAAACTTTTTAACTTTTTGTGGAGAAAGATTTGGTTGAGTAACTTACCCGTTGTAAGAAAGGGTGAAATTCCAGTTAAATTATTATATCAAATTGAGCTGAAAACCATGATAGTAAAATCTCAATATTGGGTAGATATTGAGAGAAGTAAACGTAGGAAGTGGTTGAGCTCCGAACCACTATAAATTGATTAAGCAATATCTAACTTTATCACTTTTATTGTATTGCTTGTATCTATATTGATTAATATTGTATTATAGTTTGATATTACATAAAATTCTCAATATTTATATTCATCCCCTCTAGATATATTGCCATAATGAGATAACAATTTTAATATTTTTACTTTATTTTTTATCATTCAATTGTCTACATTGATATATATTATTTTCATTCAGATACTAATTACTCAAACCTAAGCATCTTAAAAAGGGCGGATCATAATTTAATGTTGCAAAGGTCAAAATACATATGTACAAAAATTGTGGGATATGTACAACTTTTAAATTTTAAAGTGCCAGCAGTTATAATTTTGAAAATAGACATGAAACATGTATTTTCAAATTTGAGAATGTCATAGTTATAATTTTAAATATATATATAAATTATAATGAATAACTAATATAATTGAAAAAAATTTGAGGGTTAAGTATATATTTTTGAAAAAAATACATGAAATATATATCTAAAATATAAAAATTTAAAAGGTTGGGGGTACATTATATATATTTTCAAAAAATATATATAAATTATGAATATAAAATTCGCCCCTACCGAGTTAATATAATATTTATCCTATACCACCAATAATAATAATAATAATAATAATATGACGTTTTAATTTCTACATGGCCCTTAAATAAAAAACAAACAAACAAACAAAATCCCCAAGCAAATAAAAAGCTGGCGTTAAGAGTGAAGATGGTCAGCGAGAAAATCCGAGTAGGGCCCTATAATAAAAAGCTACCTTTTCATTCTTTTCAATTATTTTTCTCTTCTTAATTTCATGCCATTCTAGTACGGTTGTACCGACATTTTTTTTTCCCTTCGTCCAAATATCTTTCTTTCTTATTATTCCTCAACTTCTTTCAATCCACACTCCAAAAACTTTATTATTAATTATTATTTTTTTATTTTTCCTTAATTAATTTTTTAGATGCTCAAATTAAATCAACTATCTTTCTTCTCTAGTAATGGAAGTGTAAGCTAATTAATGGAATCAACGAAACTTTTCTAATAGTAGCAGTCTAAGTTAATCAATGGATCAACGAGCATTTCAATTTAATAAAACTAAAATCGTGATGAAAAATATTTCATTAAATATAGGTATGAAAATTAAATTTTATTGTGGAATAGGTTTGTGATATGTAACTAAAGAAACATAAATTAAAAATCTATCGGACTGTTCTAACGATATTTCAATGCATAAATTAGTATGATTATATAGAGAAAATAAGAGATATATAGGTTTTTATCCAAAAGAAACGTGTGAGAGTTTTTTTTATTTTAGCTGAATTTTTTATTTATAAAAAAAGAAGGTAGACTCACTAAATTTCACGTGTCTTTATTTTATTGGTGATAATTTTATTCATCATCATCTATTAATATTTATATTTTATTAATCAAATTTAATTTAATCCATTTAATTTATAAGACTAATAGTACCAATTTGATATTCAAAACACAGATAGAAATTAATCAAGTTATGAACATTTCTATAAAGTTAGTATTTTTCTATGCTATTTGACCTGTATGGTGGATGAACTAGTGAGAGACCATACAATTGTACAAGTCTTTAGAGATGGACAAATGCTATGAATGAGGCATTAGATCTTTTTCAGATTATCACACCTGGATGCTGGATCACACATGAATGTTGTACATATAGTTACCTTCTCTCCTATATTTATTGTACATATAGTTTTGATGTTGTCAATTACAGTTGTCCCTTTGCTCCGTACCCTTACACATTTGCCAACCTGTTTACTTTCGGAAGACGGCCTGCCCCTTCCTCCTATTTATGTTTGATCTCAACTGTGCAACTACTAATATCGTCAATTTTTTCTACATTTTATACAAATTTTTTTTAATTGAACTCTAGTTATGTTTAAAATCATATTCTCTCAGTTATCAAAATAATTTTAATATCACTAAATCAAAATTGATTAGTCTGAACTTTGAAAAACATATCTCGTTACAAAGTGTTTAAAAATATTAAATATAATTGGATTGTAACATTAGTTTAATATCATTTTATGCAAATTATTAAAATTAATAATTAAAAATAAATATATATTTATAATAACAAATCAATAATGTTATTAGATATTAATATATATTAATTTATACATGTTAATATATAGTATTGTCAAATATTTATAATATTATTACAAAATTTTTTTGGATACGTACAAATAAAAATTTTATGCATCGAATGATAGTACTATTAGTTTTTATTAATACTGATACAATAATTTTAAAATAATTAATGTGATTGATGAAAATGATAGTCATGTTGGTAATGTGTTTGAAGAAATTTAAAGAATGAAAATCTATTATAAGAGGAAGGTGAAGCATGTGAGTGAGAAATTTATCAATGAAGGATTCAAAATTTGAATTCACTTGGAGGGTGAGAGCACTGAATTTATGTTTGATGAAGAGAAAATTTTTGGAAGTAATGAGATTCAAATGAAATGTTCTTTAAGGAGATGAGTAGGAACCTTAACCCCTCAATCCATTTGAAAATGCACATATTATTTATATATATATATAATTAATCTTAATTTTTCAATTTGTCATTCCAAATTTCTAATTACTTAATTAATTTTCATCTTATGAATATTAAAAAAAAATTAAATACTATAAATATTTAATTAATACTCATCTTATAAATATGAAAAATTAATAAAAAATGTATTTAATTAAAAATATATCTTTATTAAAAAAGAATAATTTGTTATTATTATTGAAATACAAAATTATTAGAATATTTAAAAATAATATTTTTTTTATTTTTTATTCTCTTATTAACTTTGGTTCGCTTAAATAAAATTTCTTATTCCACTATAATCTTTTTCTACAAAGAGAGATATTTTTATGCACTCATTGCTTAGCAATAAACTTGACATACTTGGAATTTAATTTTTATGTCTACAAACAAATAGACATATATATGCATTCAAGTGATATAAATTAATAATATCATCTATCATTTTACATTTCAATTAATTAAAATCTTCATATATAATTGAGATCCCATAAGACCCCAAATAAAAGAATATACTATCATATATATATATATATTAACTATATAATAAAATATAATTTAATAATAAATACATTTACGATTTAAATAATAGACTTAAATTTAAATTTTATTTTCATAATAAAAAAATCTATGATTAACCAAATAAGTTCTAGAATATCTTGAACCTTTGTTATAATTAACATCAACTTAATTAAGGATTTGCTATAAGTAATAATGCATCAATAAATTAATATTTATATAGATATAAGTTATATAATATTCTTTTATATAGGGATGATATAAGGTAATTTCATATGCATGACTATTAAATAAGTACAATTGTAGTGATATAAATATATTCCATTAAACTTTCACTACCAATCATATAATATAAACCTCATAAAAATGCATTAATTATAATTTAGCATAAACTAAAAAATTGTTGGTTAATAGTTTCATACTAAATTAACAAATATTAACTAAATAGGTTTTAATAAAGAGTCACATTATTGCCAGAACTAAATTTGTAATATCCAGAGTAATTTAAAATTTAAATTATTATATAAATAATATTAACTTTTTATATGCTTTAATTAAAATTTCCTTAAATAATATTAAAATATTCTCATTAATTATCATTAGTTATTTCCTTTATTAAATTAATTTTCATATGATCTTTTTACATAAATTTAAAATAATTTTTAATTTATTATAAATTACATATTATAAAAAAAATTAATTTATCAACACATACCTAAAAAAAATGTTCAAAGTTTTTAATATAAACAAATATAAATTATCTTAAAAATTAAAAAGTAATTTTTTTATATTCTTGTAGAAAAAGAAAATTTTAACAATTAAAATTAAAATTTTCATTTTACCAAGCATGATTTAGAAGAAGAAAGACTCAAATAAGAAAAAAAAAAAAGATTTATGAAAAAATTCAAAACTGTCAAATTTTTTGATTTATCTACTTCAAAATTTGTTTAATGATATAACATTTATATATTTGCATTTTTATACTTTAATATAAGAGTTTATGCTTTTATATATTTATATATTTATTTATTATTTATTTTATAGCTAATGTATTCTATATTTTAGTATAGAATTTTTTTATAAGGATTTATATTTTTATTTTAAGAATAATATTATATATAAATTAAAGTATGATTATGAAAATTAATATCTTAAAAGAAAAAATTAAAAAATTTAATTAATGTAATATGATAATTAATATGAAGTTTGTTTTATGAAACTTTAAATTAAAAGATAAGTAAAGGTTAATATAGTCAATGTAAGAATTTAAAATTTTATTTATTTTTATTATAATAAATTTAGCTCTAACAATAACACCACCCTTAATAAATTATCTTCAACCTTTATTATAGTTTGAAACATTATATATAACTTAAGGATTTATTTAATGATGTAAAATTCCAACCATTAATTGACAAGATTAATTATACATATAGTAGCCATGCATGACATAAAGTAACTCTCTACAATATAATTATATCTTTGCTTCACATAAATGAAACCATTATGATACATAACTTTTTTTTTTTTTAAATCTCAATGCTAAACCAATGATTTGATAAAACATGAAAAGTGAGTCAATTGTTTAGTTCTATAGTGAATGCAGGTAAAATTTTAATATCTCTTTAATTACTTTAAGAAGAAACATAGTAGGCCAAAGGTAACTTATGTCCCCCTTCAAATCAAAGATAAAATACTATTTAAATTGAGAAGCCTTATTGTGTAGGAGACTAGAGAAGTGGCAATTTTTTTATGATACAAAATCCATAATCAATAGACCATAGACAATATCATTCTATTTTTCTTTTACTTTGTTGAATTAAAATAAATAAATTAACAAATAGATAGGAAGTCCCCACCCATGCGTGGGTTTGGGTGGTCCTCTCCTATATCTCCCGCACGGGCTTCCCGCCCAATGGGTCCCAAAAAATAAATCCTCTAAAATGCTACGATTTATTGACCATTGAATTGGACACCTTTACTATGATTATGTATTTATAGATGTGCAATGCAAGTGAAGTTATACAATTGGTGAATAACTCGTGAAGCAATTTGGTCCATTTTTAATTTTATTTATTAATCATCAAATTTTAAATTTTAAGTTCAGTTTTTTTCAAAATTCATAAAAAATGTATGCTTGTTTGTTTTAAAATTCACTCCAATTAATTTAATAATTATAATTTATCGCAATTGTTGATATTTAAATATAAATTGTTATATGTTTTATTATAAATTTAAATTATTGAATTAATAATTTAATAGTTAAGTATTTATTTTATAATATATAAATTTTGATTATTCAAAATATAGTAATTTCGTTTTTTTTTTATTTTTAATTTTTTTTTATGATATATGTTATGCAAGAATGGAGTGACATTCAGACTCATCAATCTAAAAAAATAAATTTTATAGAATTTTTTTTTTTACTTTACCCATTCAAATCCAATTCTTAATACAATTTTGGTTTTTCAAAATTAAATTTTTGAAAATTTATATATATATATATATATATATATAATTTTAATTTTTAATTTACTAAAAATTAATTTTTTGACATTATCCTGATGTTATGATTAATCAACTCAAACATAAATGATCATATTATAAAGTATAGTATACTAAGGGTTTATTTATAGGTATTTGTCTCATATTATAAAAAAAATTATTTTTCTGCTTTATAATATGAAAAATTTCATTAAATTTTGATAATTTATTTTATTTTATTTTTTTTATTTTATTGTAACAAAAAGGAGCATTAAATATATATATGAGCACACATGTTCATTAGATAATTTAAAAATAGCATTTTTTTTGCCAATTAAAAAATCCTAGATATTTCTTTCCTGGCGATTTCCTATCAGATCACCGACGCCAAAGTTCATGCTCCAAACCAAATAAGCAGCGGATATTTGAGAGTGAAAGCATGTAGGGGCAAGCGGGGACACCGCCAAATTAAGCGCTTGGTAAAGAGAGTGAGAAAAAATTGCCTCCAAGTATGGTTGTCGGACCACCACTACTACCACCATTACCAACAACACAACATAGTTATTATATTAATTAACGTGATTTACGCTTACAACACTCTTCTTTTCACCAACCCGACAATATAATTGTTTCTTAAATCATATGCTTACTCCTTTAATCATTATTAGTTAGTTATTAATCATATTGTTATATATGACTTTTCTGGAATGGGGAGTTCATGATTTTATTTTATTTTATCTTTTGTCTTTCTTTAGTAGGGAATTTTAGATAAAACAGACCAATCTTAATTAAAATTATTTATTATTTATTTATTTTTTTTATACTAGGGTACAGGACAAGTGGGGGAATGGGTTACATTGATATTTAATTCCTATGACGAAGGGGAATGAAATAAGTTTTTTGGCTACAGGGGATGTGTATTATTAGTTTATTGCATCAAATTTACAAATAAAGAAATAAATTTAAGGGTTTGGATTGATAAATTGTAGTTTTGTTGCATATTTTTCTCAAATTATAAGAAATTAGAAGTTGAAACATTCTATTTAAAAAAAAAAAAATTCGATGTACTATAATATATTATAGTAGTTAATTAATATGTAAGCATTCTTCATAGAGCATAATTCAAATTTAAAGGCCAGATTAAGTTAATTAGTATTATATATTTAACTTTTTAGTATTTTACTAAAATTATTTTTCTTACTTTGATCAAACCATTTATATTTTGTTAGTAATGAGTTTTTCTCTTTTGGTGGGATGGGAGCATCCGAACTCTGAGGTCACCCACCAATCGGGATTTGAGAAGCATCAGGTGGTGGGCCTGAGTTCTAATAGGCAATTGACCAGCCTTTGGAGAGAGTAAAATAAGAAGTTGGGCAAAAATTGATCATGACCTTGTTGTGGATGTAAGATGTAGTGGATCCTCATGAGTGTAGCTGAATTGAGCCAAAGGTGCTGGAACTTGGTCCCTAGTATGCACTTGACCTTGCATTAATGGAAGGTGTTGAACCTTGCTTATGACAACAGGAGTATATAGTGCTTTACTTTGCTAGATGGAAAGTGTTGGACCTTAATGGATGGAAGGTGTTGAACTTTGGTGGTTGGAAGGATCAAAAATAAGCGTTCGAGCTAATGTTTGATCTTAGTCTATATGACAAAGATAAAAAGGAAAAGAAGCATTAGGAAATTGCACCAAGCCTATGACTTGGCGTAAACCTTCCGATAATTGAGTCTTTAATATTCCCAAAAGTGTCCTCTCATTCCTTTCTCAGTTGGAGAAATTTGAGTATTTATAAGGATCTTATATTGAATTGCATGGCTACGAGTGATAATGATTTAGGGTTGCATCATTTTGTGGCTGGACATGATAATGATGCACCTATTATGGAGGCTATAGAGCCTTGTGTTAAGGTGAGAAAATCCCATTTTCCATAAATAACATGAATTGTGTGTTAGGCAAGTTTATAAGGAGTTGTCGGTCGTGAGTTCCTTGTAAGCTAGAGGGATCGTCCACTGGAGAGGCAAGGTGTTGTTGGGGCGAAGTGTCTAATGCTTGGATGAGTTTAGAGACAAGGCACAATATGGCCTGTCTTATGAGGCCTTGGGCTTAGTTGTTGAGGGCTACTTGGATCTAAACGTCTAGACGTCTTAAGGCCTATTTTTTGGAGTACTTAAACCCCTTTAGGGTCTGCCTAATGTAGCCTATATTTGAAGGAGTAATTTTTAGTCCTCATTAGATAGCCTCCTTACTATGCTATTATGAGTGATTGGATATTGAAGTGTTGAATCTTCTATTTTAGAGCTTGTATTGGCTGACTGACATAAAACTCTGTGTGGAACATGCTGAAGTTCTCGAGTTTTGTAGTAGACTTCTAAAAAAATGCAAAAGTTTTCCCTTAGTTTTCGATGCAGTTATGAATGTTAATAAAAGGTCTAGTGTATGTGAATAGTTATGAAATCTAAAAGGATAAACTTAAAGTTTTAATGAGGCTTTCATTAGAGCTTATATATAACTAAAAGGGATCATAGTTAGTGGCCTATTTTCTCTCCAAACTTTGAACCTGACTCATTTTTTTTTTTGTTTGGTGTTTGCTTTTCCACACACAGAACCTTTATTGGTCTTGTTATGCCTTCTTGTCTCGTACTCTTCTAGATGAAAGTAGGATTTGAGTATGTCCTATTTGGATTTAGGATGAGTCACTCTTGGGACTTAGGTATAGGATTGATGAGTGTCGTTGCGTGCATAGTCTTCTTAGGGGTCCAATTTAAGGCGTCTTGCCTTTTAACTCTAAAGGATTTTAGATTTGTTGGATCTTGTTGGCTCTGTGTAATACCCTAGAAAGTTATAACTATCATGCATGAATTAATTCTCATTATGTGATCCATTAGTCTTGAAATGGTGGAAAATAATTTTAGAAACACAGTTAAAAAGCAAATTTGAAACTTTTCCGGAAACTGGCGGTGTCGGGAACACTGCTGAAAAATGAGTTGTCTGGTCAACAGAATAATTTCTGAAGTTGACTTGGGGGTAAAATATGACCATAATTTATATATAATTTTGGTAAAAAGAAAGAAGTGAAAATCATTTAGGAACACTGAAAAAGTAACTAATGGCATTTTTATAAATAAATGAAAGTTTAAGGTGAATAGTGAAAATTGGTCGGTCGGCGTTACAGAATGACTCCAAAACCATTTTTATAAATAAGTATAAATTAAAATAAGCTTATTGACTCCCCACTCTGATATATAATTCCAGACAGAATTGACAGAATAAATTACAGAAGATATTTGGACCAAAGTATAAAGGATGAGAATTCAGAGAGTTAGTTGTAATTGTGCAAATTGATTTTTCTTTATATTTTTGCCTTAGCCAATTTTTGCTCCATCTTCTTATTTCTTTCATGCTTGGTCGAACTCATTTCCTTTCTTCTTCTTCATCTTTCTTATTCATTTCTTCATCAAATCTTTAGAAATTTGATGGAAAAGTTAAGTTTTCACTTAGCTTAACTCATTTCCATCCTTAATTTGTAGAAAGGAGCTAAGGATTTCAAGGAGGGACAAAGGGAAGATTTTGGCCATTTGGGTATTTGAGGTAAGAATGTTGATTTGCTTGGTTTGATTAATTATTTAGATGTTATTTAGGTTGAATTAGATGGGTTTGAAGTCAATTTGTGTTAATTGATGCTATTGAATGGAAATCCCTAATTAGGTTGCTTAAATGGAAGTTGTATGAAATGAGTTTATGATTTAGTGTTTGTATTGGTTAATTGATATTAGAATTAGTTAATTGGATGTGAATGGATAAGTAATTGATGGTTTATTTGATGTAAAATTGCATTTGGAATCAAAGTGATATATATAGGCTATTTGGAGGATTTGGTTGAATTGGCTTGGAAGTGAGCTTGTTCAAGTGATTTGAAGCATTAGGTGAGTTTACATTGCATCATTTGACATGCTATATCATTGAATTGTTGAATTGAAACCTATGGAAAAACCACCTTAGTGGCCAAACCCTAATTCACTATTCATTACCTTGGAATTGTTTGATTTTTGCTTTTAATATTCTTTAATCTTGTTTCTTGATACCTATACTTTTTTTGACAATGTAGCTTTGTGTTTGTTGAATTGGGCAAGTCAAATTTGCTACCTAACCTAACCTATTGGCTTGCCATTATATGCCCACTAAGTGTTCGATAAAATCCCTAGTTCATTTGCCTTTAGCCTATTAGTTTGTATGCCATAGGCCTACCAATTGAATGCCATTGTCGCCAGTGACGTTGGCATGCCAATTGACCTATGATTTTCCGCTACCGAACTAACTTTTGTTTTATGTCTTTCCTTATTGCTAAACCCTTTATCATTGATTGTATATTGTATACGGCATTGCCATTGATTATATTGATTACTGTACTGATTGATACTGAATTGATTGTTACTGGATTGACTGATATCTGGATGCCATTATTGCTTATGGTATCCCTCGTTATTGACCCTGATATGGTTTGGCAGAGCTATCGATCCGACAGGGTAGTGGGAAAATACTGTCGGCGATATGCACATTGTATTACTGATACCCTAGCTAGGAGAGGTTATGGTCCTGGTCATAGGGCTTGATCAGCCCTATGTTCACTGATACAGATATGTTACTGGAGACCTACGTGGTCCATATTGATACGGATTACTGGAGATTGTATGATTTCTTTTCATACAGTCCATCCCATTATCTGTCTTTCCATATGATACCGAGCCTATATGTTATTCTTTGGCTATACTGTACTTTGACATTGATACTATATACTGTTATCCTATTGACTGATACTATTATTTATTGGATACCTATTGTTTATTGTTCTACATGTAAATTCACTAAGTATCATATATACTCACCATTTCATTGTTTACTATTTCAGGAGAGGAGTAGGTTGCAGAATCCAGTCTTTTGTCTTCAGTGGATTTCTGCTACAGACTGTCTATGTATATTTCTGATATATATTCTGTATTATTTTGGTGTTCATTATCTAGCAGCTGCATGGGTATGTATTGGGTTAGTTAGGAGATGAACATTGTATATGATATATTGATGATTATATTTTGAGTTATATGATGGTATTGTGATATAATATATGAATGTTACAGTCAATTGCAGAATGATAACAAAATGTATGACAGAATATCAAAATGAAGGGTAACTAATTAAAATGAATATTATATTGTGATTTATAGATGATACATGTGATACTGAGTTCTACAGGTGCTGGTCGCCATTGGCATCTCCCGTGCCCTAAGACTGTTGCGGTCCGGGAAACTAGGTCGTGACACTCTGTTGGTGACTTGTTTCAATGGAATTGATTTTTTTCCTAAATGGTTTCTTCTGAATTATGGATCTTTAGGCCTGAACTCTTATAATATGTAGGCTTTTAATTAGAGAGCGACCATTTTAAGAGAAGAAGTTACGAAGCTTTATACCACCCATCAGGTGAGCGTTGACTTATTGACTAGTGTTATGAATATAAATTTTAGTGTCTACCTTTGGTGAAAAGGAGGTGCTTACTTGTTGTTTGGAATTTTCTCTTTCCCACTTGTAGCTTTGTAGGAAAAGGACTTTTAAATTATAGTCTCTATCCTACTGGTTTGTAATTTGGTTAAATCATTATAATTTAAATAAATACGTCATCTCAGTTTTGTACAAGTGTTCTTTATTTTCTTTATTTTGCTTGATTTTCTCTATGTATGTCTTATTTTGACTTGTATAGATTGTGTTGTTTGCTTGAGTATGTTTGACTGTTGTTCGATTTGCATATATGATTAGAAAGGCTAACGACCTCACAGTTTTATGAGGTAGAGGTTTCTACCTTCATTATATCTAAACTTGAGAACTTTCCAAGTCATTTATGTCCTTTAGGGGTCATTGGCACCGTCTTATTTGAATTTTAGGACTGGATCTTTGATTAGGGCCCTTAAGGGTTTTGTCTATTGTAGCCTAGAAGTATAGTCTTCTAGGATGAGATCGAACCTCTCAGCGGCTTATCTGTCTAAGCCTGAAGGATGATCTTTTATTTTTGGGTTAGGTCCTCGTACTTATTGACATTTCTTTCATCGTTGGAAGGATGACCTTCTAAGAATTGATTAGGTCCCTCTATTCTTTTGTGTGTCTACCATTATTAAAAGGGTGATCTTCTGAGTAATGATCAAGTCACCTTATATTTGGCGTGCTTGACTTTGTCAAAAGGATGATCTTTGCATTCTTGATCGCATATAAGGTGTATAGATTCCCTTTAAAGGATGTCTTGTTTGTCTCATTGATGTGGGACTGGTCTTGTGTAGTCTAGGTCTTCCATGGTTTTATTATAATTCCCTGGATGGACCTTCATCTGCTACTTCACTTTATAGCTATCTTCTTGGTTTTATTTATGTTGTTAGGCTAAGACTTTCTTTGCTCTTTACTTTGTAAGTGCTCTCTCGATCTTATTGACTTCGCCTGGAGTGACTTTGAGTCTGTCCTCCTCTGTCTTATTGACTTCACCAGGGTTAATCATAACTCTACCTTTCTTGCATCTGGTAGGGCTTGAAGTTTGTCATCTTGTAGTCTTATTGACTTTACTTAAATAGAGTCTTGGTTAACTTTACTTAGGTGGAGTCTTGGCTTTGTCTTCCATTCATCTAAAAGAGATTGAAGTTGGTCTTCTCTCAATCTTATTGACTTCTTCAGCATTGATCTTGGCTCTGGCTTCCTTGCATCTGGAAGGGCTTGAAGTTATCTTTTTTCAGTCTTATTAACTTCGATGAGGTGGAGTTTTGGTTCCACCTTCCTTTCTTCTATAAGATCTTAAAGTTTGCCTTCTCTCAATTTTATTTACTTCGCTGAGGCATCTATATATATTTTTTTTGTTGCATTACAAAAGGTTAATCCATTTTTTTAACACAAAAGCTCGTCTCTATAGGATGAAGTCTTTTTAAGCGCTATATAGCAGAAAGGTATTATGCATGATTTGAGTAGCAGATATGGCTTTGACTTGTTGAAAGGTCTTACAAGATGATGTCATGTATGGATGAGTGCCTCATAGAGAGATCCTAAAATGACTTATCAATGAGGGTTTAGAGTAGGGGTGAAAGCCAAACCGACTAAATTGAACCAAACCTATAAAATCAAATTAAAATCGATACTTTCATAATTTATTTGGTTTGGTTTGGTTTAGAAAATAGAGTAAACCGAATTGCAGTTTTAGCATTTTTTTTATTTTAAACCGAACCATATATATATATTTGTTTCTTTACCATTATTATAACTAAATATATTTGATTTTATTTTATATACAACCACATATTTTTTTAACCTAATATTAATTTAGAATTTTAAAAAAGACCAATTATGAAAATTAACTAAAAGAAAAAATAAAAAATAGTCTAATTCTTGAAAAAAAAAATACAAGTTTTAGGTGTGTTAATTAATAGAGTAAACAAGTTTTGGGTTTTATAATATCGAACTTTTTTTGAATTTTTTTTTATTACGGATATTTTATTGGTGTTTTTCCTTAAATTTATAATAAAATAATGACTATTGTCTTTATAATGATTTTGATGATGTACTTTAAAATAAAATAACTATTAATCTACTTGAGTTATGATTTTTTAACTTGTGTTTAAAATATTTTAAAACAGGCTTTCACGAATGTAAATAATTTTAAAGACCGTGAATCTGTTTCACGACCGTTACTTGTATTCACGCCCGTGATGAAATCAAGAATGAATTTTGGCTCGGAGACTCATAAAGTTTTTTTAAGTCCGTGAAGATTTATACACGCCCGTGAACATCTTTCACGCCGGTGATTACCTTCACTCCTTTGAATAGTTTGAAAATTTAAAAATGGCTCGAAAGTCTTCAAGGCCGTGAAATTTGGTTCAAGCCTGTGAAGAAACTTCTTCATACCCGTGAAGAAACTTCTTCACGCCCGTAAATATTAGTTACGCCCGTGAATCGGTAGTTGTCTGTCAATGTCAAGGCTGATCTGTTTTAAATATAGCTGTTGGAAAAAGATTTGGAGGCAAATCTTGCATCAAATGCAACCAGAACTGTCACATTTAATCACCATTCATTGAAGGCTATAAATACATAAAGATTTGAAGTTCTAATAAGAAGAAAAGTACATATCTTAAGAGAAATAAAATTGTTATTGATTCATACTCTGTTTTTCATTGAGCTTTATTTCTTATTCTTAAAATTCTTACTAGCTTTTGCTAGTTTTAACTATTCATACTTCATTGTATACCATTGGAATAGTTTTGTATAAGTTTAGAGATACTTAAAAATCTCTATCTCTGTTATTGAGAGTAAAAATCTGAGTTGTAACTCAGGGTTTATAGGGTGAAATTCCTGAAAATTTATTGTAATTGATTTGGGTGGTGCACCCGATTCTAGTGGAACCTCAATATCGGGTTGATATTGAGAGAAGTGGATGTAGGCGAAGGAATTTGGCTCCGAACCACTATAAATTGGCTGAGCTTTCTTAACCTTTATCTTTTATTATTGCTTGTTATTTAAAATTAACATATCTATTATATATTATTTGTGTATTTTCTTCAAGATTTTTAAACTCCTATTCATCCCTCCCCCCTAGGAGTATTGTCATAATAGTATTCACAATTAGTATTAGAGCTTGTGCTCTAGTATATATAAAATCAAACAATATTTAGAGCTTATAATCTTGTTTCTATGATATCTAACACAACATTTGAGGAAGGACAATGGAGCACCAGACCACCTTTTTTCAAAGGGGTAAACTACAATCTATAGAAGGTGAGGATGAGAATCCATATTCGATCCAAAGAACATGAACTTTGGGAATCTATCGAAAATAGACCTGTCATTCCAATGAGAGATGATTCAGTTACTCCCAAGAGTCCAGCAAAACACACAAGTGAAGACAAGAGGAAAATGACTTATAATGATAAAGCCATGGATCTATTATTTTATGCACTTGATGATACAAAATTTATTGGAGTTTCAGCTTGTGAAATAGCAAGAAAAATCTGAAATGTGCTCAAAGTGACTCATGAAGGGACTAATCAAGTTAAGGATACAAAAGTAAACATGCTTCTCACTGAATTTGAAAACTTCAAAATTAAGAATAATGAGAAGATTGTTGAAATATACAAGAGATTCACAACTATTGTGAATGACTTGAAGGGATTAGATAAAGCCTTCACTCAAAAAAAATTTATTACTAAGCTTTTGAGGTCTCTAACGACAAGATTCGATTCCAAGGTAGATGCAATTAAAGAAGCAAAGAATGTGAATTCTTTGACACTTGAAGAATTGGTTGGTAATCTTATGACCTTTGAGTTAAAACTTCAAAATAGAAAAGCCTCAAGAGAAGAAGAGGAGAAGCCAACAAAGAAAGAGAAAGGAATTGTCTTAAAGACAACACTAGAAAAGAATGAAGACATTTCTAGTGATGAAGATGAAGACATTGCAATGCTATCAAGAAAGTTTACAAAATTTCTCTCCAAAAATAGATTCAAAAGAAGAAACTTCAAAGAAGGATTCAAGAAAGGAGAAGATAACATAGAAGAAATAATTTGCTTTGAATGTAGAAAATCAGGACACATCAAAACCGATTGTCCAAATCTCAAGAACAAGAAAAAGAAGAATAAAAAGATGTCAATGAAATTCAAGAAGAAAAACAAGGCATATGCAGCTTGGAGTGAAAGTGATACATCAAGCGATGAAGAATCAACCGAAGAAAAAGAAGAATAAAAGGTTAACTTGTGTTTCATGGCTATAGGAGATGAAACAATTAAATATGAAGAATTTTTTGGGGTAAGCCCTGAATCTTTTACTTTTCATGAGTTAAAAAAATGTTTTTGATAAACTTATGGAAGATTATTTGTTAATTTCTAAGGAAAACAAAGTTCTGAAGAAAAACTTACGTAAATTGAAACTTGAACATGAGAAATCTAATGATAAAGTTGTTATTGAGAAGGATGAAATACTCTTAACTCAAATCATAAGTTTACAAAATAATTTTTCAAAATTCTTAATTGAGAATAAGAAAATCAAGAGAGAACTAAAAGACTCTAATGAAATTTTGAATAAGTTCAAACTTGGGGGAAAAACTTTTGAAAACATCATTAACTCACAAAGAGCATTTTATGATAAGGCTGGATTAAGATATAATACTAATCTTAAAGTTAAGGAGGTAAACACTTTTTTTTGAAAAGAAAGTGTTAGATCCTAAAAGGATAGTCAAGTGTACTTATTACAAATATCTTGGTCACACTACATAAAGACATCCTATTAAATATAGGAGACTTTACTCTATCAAGAAAGTATGGATTCCAAAAGGATCAATCCAAATTGATAAAAATGTAAGGATTGTTAAATATGCTAACATGTATGGACCCAAAGGGACTTGGGTACCAAAGAAAGGATGAATCATGCATTGTGTTGTAGATGTAAGTAATTAAGAAAGACAAATGGATCATGGATAGTGGCTGATCAAGACACATGACTAGAGATAAATCAAAGTTCAAGGATCTCAGCTCCAAAAGTGGAAATGTTAGTTTCGACAACAACTCCAAAGGCATGATCATCGATATCGACTCTATCGACAACGGTGATTTATCTCTATCCAAAGTTTTATTTGTTGATAATTTGAAACATAATCTTCTTAATATTAGTCAACAATGTGATAGAGGATATAAAATTATTTTTGAGTCTCTTGTATGTGAAGTGGTAGACATTAAATCAAATAAGATAACTTTCATAGGTTATCGCCAAGGCAATGTGTATTATGTGGACGTAAATAATACATCTCAAATAAATCTTTATTTATTGGCATCTAAAAATGAAGACACATCTTTATAGCATAGAAGACTTGGACATGCTAGGATGGATGTAATCTTACTCTAGAAGTTCTTTTAAATCAAAAAATGTTGTTTTAACTTCTAGACCCTTATAACTTTTACATATTAATCTTTTTGGTCCAACTAGAACTGCAAGCCTTGGCGGAAAACATTGTTGTCTTATTTATGTTGATAACTATTCTAGATTCACTTGGGAGTTATTTCTTACTCATAAACATGATGCATTTCTGTCACGACCCATTTCCAGATCGCGACAGTCTTAGGATATGAGAGATGCCAATGGTGACCGGCACCCGTAGAACTAGTATCACATGCATAAAATATAAACCACAATTTATTATCCATTTTATTTAATTACCAATCATTTTGTCATTCTGTAATTCTTACTGTAATTTAATGCAATTGGTTGTAACAATCATTATATCATACCATATGATCATCATATATCTCATAATATCATCACATTCGTATACATGTTCATACCCTAACTATCCCATACATACCCCATGGAGTAGCTAGATTATGAACATCAAAATACAGAATTTAGAATATATACATCAAATGATAGCAAGTAGAAATCCTTGGATGACAGACGAAGGGATTCTGCAGTCTACTCCTCTCCTGAAATGATTAAACCAAAAAAAAGGCAAGTATATAAGATACTTAGTGAATCTATATGCATCATCAAATAATTAATAGGTAACAAATGAAACAATGGTACCAATAGGTCAAGATAAATAATTTACAGTATCAATAACAGGTGACAGAATAGTCAATGAACATATTATAGGCTTGGTATCATATGGAAAGACAAATAAAGGGATGGACTGTATGAAATCATACAATCTCCAGTAGAATCAGTATGGACTATATGCGAACATATAGTCTCCAATAATATCCATATCAGTAAGCATAAGACTGATCAGGTCTTATGGCTAGGACCATAACCCCTCATAGCTAGGGTACTAATAATACAATGTGCACAACGCCGACAGTATTTTCCCACTACTCTATCGGAGCAGTAGCTCTGTCAAGCCACATTAAGATCAATATAAGGAAACAATATATCAATGGACACCATTATGCAACAATGGTATCCTCCGTATCAATAAGCTCAATATCAATCAATCAATTATCAATAGAATCAATGGCGTTGCAATAAATGATGTATAAAAAATAACAAGTGGTTTGGTAATCAATAAAGACATGGAGCAAAAGTTGCCTCGACAAAGGAAAATGGTAGGCCAATTGGCATGCCAACATCGCTGGCGACGATGACATTCAAATGGTAGGCCTATGGAATACAAAGCAATAGGCCAAGGCAAAAATAACTAGGCATTTAATCAAACACTTGGTGGGCACAAATTGGCAAGTCAATAGGTTAGGTTTTGGTGCAAGTTTGGCTTGCCCATTTCAATCAACAACAAACCACATTGGTAACAACGCAATAGATATCAAAGAAACAAGATTAAACAACATAGAATGGATCAAAATGGCTATGAATTTCAAGACAAAACTCAAGCAAAACCAAGGCAAGTGAATACTACTTTAGATTCAGCCAAAACAAGTAATTTTCATATGAATTCCAATGATTAATCTAAGGTATTAGGCATGTTATTTGATGCATATAAGACTCACCTAAACCTTCCAAATGCTTTGGAAAATTGATTTCCACAACAATTCTTCAAATGAGGCAATTAGGGCAACTTGGCAAATCTTTGAATTCTACACCAAATTAACCATCAATTAGTTACCTAATAGCCTCCAATTAACATATTCTAGCATTAATTAACATCAATTAACTCTAATCAACATAGCTAAAGTAAACAACTTCAAATAGGTTAGGCAATTTGGGCATTTCTATCAAAATGCATCAATTGATGCAATCTAACCTAAAACCGATTCAATTCAACCTTAAAATCATCTAACTAAACTATAAAATTGAACAAACAAATCCCTTACCTCTTAGTGATGAAGTGGCCAAAATCTTTGAAGAGTTTTTCCTTGAATTTCCTTATCTTTCCAAGCAATCCAATATTGACAATTGAAAGAACTAGGTTGATAGTTAAGTTTTCTATCAATTTTCTTAAGGAAATTTGGTGAGAAGATGAAGAAATGGATGGGAGAAAGGAAGAAGGAAGTTTCGGCCAATACAAGGAATGAAGAAGAAGATGGGAAAAATTTTCTAAGTGTTGCCTTTTATACTAAAATCATATGGCAAATTATATTTTAGTCCTTAAGTTTCCAAGTAATTAGGTTTTGACCCCAACTTCTTTTGTAATTTATTCTGTCAGGATTTGGATTTCAATATGGGGAGTCAATAAGCTTATTTTAATTTATACTTATTTATAAAAATGGTTTCAGAGTCATTCTGTAACTCCGACAGACCAATTTTCACTATTCACCTTAAAGTTCCTTTTATTTATGATTTTGCCATTGGTTACTTTTTCAGTGTTCCTAAATGTTTTTCACTTCTTTCTTTTTACCCAAATTACACATGCATTATATTGATATTTGACCCCCAGGTTAACTTTAGAAATTCTTCTGTTGTCCGGACTGCTAATTTCTCGACAGTGTTCCCGACACCGCCGCTTTCCGAAAAAGTAACTAGTTCGCTTTCTAACTATATCTCTAAAATTATTTCCCATCATTTCAAGACTTTTGGTCAATATACTGAGAACTAATTCGTGCATGTGAGTTATAACTTTCTAGGGTATTACAGATGACTTAGATCACTTTGGTGGTCATTGAGGTTGAGAAGGAGTTGGCAATATATTTGGAAGTGATAATGGAAATGTAAGGTTTTAGTAATGTTGCTGGTTGAACCCACATTCAGTTTGGGCCGAGTAAGCTGGATTGAGGATGATGCCATGCTCAGTCTTGGTTTAAAGATTAACTTGAAAAGCTAAGGTCAGATATTGCCTAAAGGTTATTTTTGGAAAGTTATGGCCATGTTTAGTCTTGAGGTTTATTGGTCTTATCATATTGGTTGAAACTACTTTTGAAAGGCTATGGTCAAGTTTAGCCTCGAGCTTGATTGGTCCTATCAGTTCGGCTGAGGTCAACTATAGTAAGGCTAATGGTCAGGCTTAGTCATGGATTTTGTTTGGTCCTATCAGATCAGCTGAGGTAAGGCCATGGTCAGATTGGGCTTGAGTTATTTTTTTTGGATCGGATGAGGGTTTACACAATTTGGACAGTTGTTTGCAAGACTGAGGGGCTCTTTCATTATAATGAGCTTTGGCTATAGAATGGTGCACTTGATGGGCATGAGATTGACCACTTTCTATTAGGTTGTTAGGATTCTGAGGCGAATGGGTCAATTTCAGGGTATTCCACCAGATGGAGTTATTTTCCTTACATCATTGATCATTAGTATAGTAGCCCAGACTATAATGAATGGCTGGAGGAGATTCATGCGCTTTGTCAGACTAGCTAATTTATCAAATAGGATGCTTGGTTTATCACTTTTATTTGGTCTACTGAGAAAATTAGGCGATCCACCTTGATAAATGAGCTAGAGGCAGGGATAGAGACGGATGATGGAGCTATGACTGCTGTAAAGACATCAGTTGGTGGAGTGACAGAGACAGTAGAGATAAACAAAGAGACTATTGACACCAGAGGCATAGAGGAGATGACTTTAGATAGAGCTTATGATAAAGTACTTGGAAAGAGACAAGCTAATGATGACTCAAATCATGACAAAGATATCTATCCTAGGAGGAGGATTTGTTGTTAGGATTTTTGCTTTTTTTCTTTGCTTCTATCCACCTAGGATTAGATAGGACTTTATTTGACTTTGATATTTTGGTTTGGAATTTATTATTTGAATAAAATGAGACAGGAGTTGATTTTTATCTTTTGATATTGACCTTTTGAATGGGAATGAACGAGACAGAAATTTGACTTGCATGATTGAAACGAGATAGAAATCCATGATAAATGGGATGATGATTGATGACTTTGTCAGCTATGATAGTCAAAATGAGACTTTTTTCTTTCTTTCTTTCTTTCTTTCTTTTTTTCTTTTTCTTGCTTTCTTATTATGATAGTAGATGGAAGCTTGGTTGGCAGTAGGAGCTTGCCTTGGTAGAAGAGCTACCAAGTGCTACTTATGCCACTGGCGGCATCACCAGCTAGACTTGGCACTGCCACCAAAGCCAAAGTTGGCTGCCACCAGGCTTGTTTTGATGCTTATTGTGTTTGATTTGCCTGATTCAAAAAGGTTTGACCTCCGATTAACACCAATTAATTTGGAATAGTTTGATTTTTCTGTATTGAAGGTGGTTTTGATCTCTAATTGATTGCTCCTCAGTCCGTCATGACCTGAGTCTATTTGGTTGCGAAATTATGTGTTCACAATCCCTAGTTAAAATTTTAATGTGTTAATTACATATTTATAACTTATATACTTAAGAAAATAATTTTCCTATTGAAGCACATATTATAGTCCTAAGTATAAATATGAATTCATTTAAAATAAATATTTATTCAAATCAAATAATGGGGAGAGTTCCAACTAAACACTTTAACTTATACATGTGTGGTACATAGCCTATATAATATATAAGGTTTAAAACTCAAGTAATATACAAGCACTGTAGAGTATACACCAGATCATTTCCCACATACCAAATACAAATAACATATAAGGCTGAAACCCAAGAGAAACCCAGATACCATAGAAAGTTCAAGTCTTTATCTCACCCCAAATAAAAATATCATATAGAAAATAAAAAAAAAAAAAAAGTAATAATAATAGTAACGACTCATAAATTTAGATACAAATAAATTCTAATACCAAAAATTCAATGACAATCATTACATATATACATTATACATACATTGCAAATAAATTTATATATCATATAATTATTAATATTATATAGCTTGTCTTCCCCAATTTCTAATTACAAGTAAATTCAATTAATTTATTCAGATAAAAATCATACACACAAACATTAAATTATTTCAATTGAACTTTATATATTCCCTCACCTGAAATCATATAACTTGCAACAAGATTAATCAATCTTCTAATTACCAAAGTTAACACCTGAATATTTATATAATAGATCAACATTCTATAACCTAAAATGCTAAAAAAATATACAATTAATATATGCAAATGCAATACTAATAACTTATATGAAATACAAGCTTAAATGTAACTTAAAATGCAAATTATTTATAATAAGCTCATTATGGCAACAAATATATTTTCTATTATAGAGTATCATAACTTTCTTCAAATTAACTCAGATTTTAATGTCAATTAGCTAGCATATACATAAATATAACTATAAAAAAAATCTCCAAATTCGGAATCCATTTGAATCTCCAAATATCAATCTAAATTTGACTATACAGCAAGATGCCTTGACACTGGCAATATACAAAATTTAACTTATAAACCTTTCTTTTACAACTCCAAAAATTATACAAAAATTAAAGAATATATTAAACATATCAAGTAATTAACTATAAAAAATTCAAATCAAAAATATTTTATTTGGCCCTTTAAAAAATTTACGTTTTGGGTTGTTCTGAATATTTTTTTTTTACCAGATAGTTTATACAAATTCTACTATAAAAGTCGATCCAACCATCAAATCATTTTAAAATTTGATATACATAAATTCAATATTTATTTCTCAAACATATCAAAAATTTACCATAAAATATTTCTCCAATAAAAAGTTATGTAATTTAAAATTTTAGTATATTACCAATATAAACTCTAACTCATTATTCTCAATTAATAAACCCTAAATCCTTTGTGTTCTTTAATTAAATCAATTAAAACTTAAATTAAATTCAACACCAGTAATAATCAAAAACAAAATATTTTTATTTAATTATTCTTTATCATACTTCATAAACAATTGATCAAAACCTTTAATCATCTATGATTGTTTTTTTTTTTTTTTAATCTCATAGGACAATTATCCAAAAATCATCAAATATGAATATACATTAATGATATTTAGAAAAATAGTCTATTAACTCTTACCTTCAAGAGAACTCCATGAAATCGAAAGAAGATCGAAAAAAAATCTTAAGAATGGTATTGCAATTTCTTCTACAAAATTATTCTCTCCAATATTTTTTTTTTCTTTTAATGTTCTCAAAATACGGCTACTATTCTAAAAAAAAAATATCTCTTTAAATATCATCAAAAGGAAACTAGAAACTCTAACTCTAAATTGTTCATTAATCCACTATTTAACTAATTTAATTAATTTAACCCATAAATATCTTATTTTCTAAAATTAATCATTAACTTTATATAAATTATTCTATAACCATAATATTTAATTATATATCATAAAAAATTCTATATAGTCCAAATCATATGAAAATACCAAAATACCATTAATAGAAAAATTATCACAATATTCTTAAAATACCATAAACACAAAATATACTCAATTGGCTCCAAAATTCATATTTTTATCTTAAATTATCACTTCTAACCTATAACTTAAATTTGGTCTATAAATCCATATAAAATATAATAAATATTCTTAACTAAAAAATATGGGGTTTCACATTTAGAACCTAAAATTAATATTTTATGAATTTTTAATATTTAAATATATTTATAAAACTAAATAATAAAAAAATTGTTAGGAAGATAAGTGAAGGAGGGGTACTTTACCCTATTTTTATGACTTTAGAGTCATATTTATGCTTTCGAAAAGAAAAGGCGTCAATGTGATATTTTTGCTATAGTTCAGGGCCATATTTGTACCTTTTCCCTTTTAAAAATTAACAACAAATAAAAATTAAGAAGGAGAAGAAGGAAGAAAAAATCAACACAAGAATTTATAGTGATTTGGCAAGAAATAAGCTTACATCTATTCCTCAAGATCATACTTGAGTATTTCACAAACCTTGATCTTTTTCAAAGGTACAAGATCAAAACCTTAAGTACTTTTATAATTAAGACTCACACACAAACCAAAAAAAATCACAAAGATATGAGAAATAATTAACCCTTTAATTTTAACCAAACTCTCAACAACCTTGAAGATTGACAATTAATTTTCTTTACAATTTGAAAACTCAAATATAAGCTCAAGAAGACTTAAATGCTCAATAGTATGAATAAAGGTTGTTTTATTTCTATTAACTTTATACCAACTCATATTAATAGTTTTCAGCCAAATAGAGATGTTTGGGTGCATTAAATGTGCATTTAATATAAAAACTCGTATATCCAACTACTATTTTTCTGTCAGATTTTGAACTGTAGCAGCGACTATAAAGGAAGTAGTGGGTGCTACTTATCCTGGAGTGAAAAACTTAACGGTTGTATCTGACTTGTAGCGGCTATGAATAGGTAGCGGGCGCGACTTAACATGTAGCAGTTGCGACTTATTGTCCAGTTTCTCCAAAAAGCTACTATCTCTCTGAGCTCCATCAGTAGTAGATGATACTCCTCGTAGCAGGCGCTACTCCTCTACTCCCTTGGACACTTGAGCTTCTAGACCTTTTGGATTTCATAATCATGGCAGTGACATGTTTGTAGTGGTTGCTACTTAACTTCACCACATATGTAGTGGCGGGAACAAAAAGTAATAGTGGGTGCTACTTGTCCCATTTTCCAGACTTGAGCTACTGGAACTTCTAGACTTCTTAGTAGCGGTTGCGACTGCTCGATAACGAGGGCTACTTAACTTGTAGAGGGGGCTACTCTCCTAGTATCTCAGACTTTTGTCTTCTTGTCCATTAATAGTGCGGCTGCTTAATTAGTAGCAGGCGCTACATACAAGATTTCTATAATTCTAAAAAGTGTTCCTTGCATATAAACAAACAAATAAAATTAATTATTTAATTAGTCCTTTGTACCCATCAAAATGAGCATGTTAAGACACTAAAGGTCTAACAATCTCCCTCTTTTTGATGGTGACAAACAACCATCAAGTGCAAGTATTAAAAAGTATGTGAACCTATGAGTTTTCTGACACTTTTGACAAAACTCCCCCTTAACAAGTGCTAACAAGTTTAAAATTATATTTTTGACTAAATTGCACTTTTGCTCCTCTTTGTTTGAAAGCAATCAAAAGGTTGATGTTCTAAGGGAGGTTTTGCTGTGAAAAAATGGTCAAATGGTATGAACATATTGTTAACATGCAAATTAGTTAGATTTCCATTTAAGAAAATTGTTTTCACATCCATTTGCTAAATATCATAATTATAATGAGCTGTAATGGCTAGGAGTATTCTGATGGATTTAATCATAGTTATAGGAGAAAAGGTTTCATCATAGTCAAATCATTGTCTTTGACGATATCCTTTAGCTACTAGTCTAGCTTTGTGGGTAATCACATTACCCTCCATATCAGTTTTTTTTCTTAAAGACCCATTTACACCCAATGGGTTTATCCCTTCAGGTGGATCAACCAAAGTTCACACTTTGTTGTCGTATATGGATTCCATCTCTGATTTCATGGCTTTAAGCCATTTATCATATTCTAAACTATTCAGAGCTACTTCATAAGTAAAGGGTTCTTCATCATTCTCAATGATTAGAACTTCGTTATGTTAGTCTAAGAGATACCCATATCTCTCTGGAATATTATGAACTCTTGTATACCTATGAAGTTCTCGTGTCTCAAGAGGTATAATCATTACTTCATCTGTATGAATAATAGGTTCGGGCTCAATCAGCTAATTTATGTCTAATTGTGGTTCTTGAACTTCCTGAAGCTCAATTCTACTCCCACTATTCTTTTTTAGAAGAACCTCCTTTTCTAAAAAGACAGCATACATCGAAACGAATACTTTCTATTCTAAAGGATGGTATAAATAATATCCAACAGTTTTGTAATATCTTCCATTTTTGTAGTGTTTTTATTAATTTTGTATGTTTGGAGAATTAATTAATTTCAAATGTGAATGTT
>CANXYC011473333.1:0-21635 GCA_948193065.1 Aleurites moluccanus
ACTAATAAATTTAATATTATGTGTGTAAATTATTAATTTTAACTAAACTTTCTAAGATAAATAATTTTAACAACAAAAATATAATACATCAAAAATATTTATTTTTAAAATTTAATTATTTAATTAAATAAATTTAATACTATCATAATTTTAATAAAAATACTATTAACTAGTTTTAGGTATTAATTTTAAAAAAAAATTACTTATAAATATTGTGCTAACTGGAACAAAAAAAATGGAGGCCTGCACTTTTAAATTAATTTAATAAAAAATAAAAAAAAAATATAGCGCGGTCCTTGAATGCGCGGTGTCAGATAGCGCGGGTATTGGATGCGCTGCGTCAAAGAGAGCAGGTCTTAAATGTGCTGCGTCAGACAGCGTGAATATTGGATGCGCTATGTCAAAAAACGCAGATCTTAGATGCGATATTGATATAAATAGATAATAATAATAGTTTTGTTATAAAATGATATTTTTTTTTTTTTTGGTTATTTTTAAGAACAAAGCTCAATTTCATCCCACTATTTTCCATGGTTGAAATTTTGATATTCGTTTTTGTCTTAATAATAATAATAATAATAATAATAATAATAATGTTTCCCAATCCATGGTTGAATTTTTTTAATTTTCCCAAAAAAAAAAAAAAAAAGATGAGTGGGTCCCACAGAAATGCATGAAAGCTACGTGTAAAACAGGAAACTGACCCTCCGAATACAACAGAACGGACCCAAAAACACCATACCACCACACACTCCTTACTACCCTCTTAATCTTAGTCATCATTTTTTAATTTAATTTAATTAATTAATCAATTAATTTCTTATTGAACAGAATATTATTAATTAATTAATTACTTTATTAATATTATAGATTATTAACATATTTCCTCATCTCTCTCTCTCTTCCATTGCTGTATGTTTTTGTTGTTCTTGTTTCCTCTTTTCCCCTTTCTCTCTGCAGAAAAAAGGTTTAGTAAGTGAAACCAGAAGAAAACATATGCTGTGAGACAGAGAGGGGAAAAGTCCTAAAAAAACCCAGAAAAAAAAGAAAAAAAAAAAAATAGTAGAAGAACAATTATTTATTTATTTTTTGTTTTTCTATTCTATTTCAGCTTCTATTGCTACCCATTTGATCTTTTTGGTTTTTAAATCGATCCTCTCATTATCGGCTTCTCAGGTAATTCTCTCTTCTATTTTTTTTGTATTTTTATTTTTAAGCTGTTTTCAAATCATTTTATGATAATAATTAAGCTTTTTAATCGAATATTTTTGGGATTTTTTTTTAATATTGTAATATTTTTTATTTTGAGAGAAGAAGAAGGATCGGACTGACCCATGTTGGGATATTGAATTTTTGTAGGTAGTGTGCATGCAATTTTTTTATCACCATTTTATTTATTAGGAACTAGAAGGTTTTGGGTAGCGTAAATATCAATGTTTGTTTTTGAATTGGGTATTTATTTATTTTTGTTCAATATAAGAAATATTGAATTGGGTTGGGTAGTTTTTGAAATTTTGATGAAGTGGCTGTTGAGATTCTTTACAATTTTTTTTTTTTTTTAATTTAATAGTTGTTTTGTGAACATGTTAATGTGAAAATGCAAATGTTTAATTTTTGAATTCCAATGATATTTTTATTGATTTTCTGATCTTGGGTAACGTTATTAGTGATTATTTATCTCTCTTCGTTGTTTATAGCGCACACAGTCATATTCGTGAGAATTTGTAAAACCAAAATAACATAAAATGGGGAAGTAATCTTAAATTTCTGGTGTTCTCTTTGTAGCTAAGTCATGGCAATTGTAGAACATGCACTAGATATAGCCTGAAACAGTATCGTCAATTCTGTATGTTTTATAATGAATTACGAATTTGATGATAATATATGTGATTTGTACTACCATTTCATTATAGGGAATAGATAGAAGAGCATGGAAAGAAAGAAGCATATTTTCAGTGTGCTTATATTTGCTAGTTCTACACCTAACAATATAGTGTATAATCTTGAGTAGTGATACTAGAATAGGTATAAAATGATTGATATTGATAAATAAGTTTGATGGTGATTATATTGCTAAGTCTAACAATGAACTAAGTGAAATGATGTGACATGTGATCCTGATTAGGATGAGATGGGGTTTGCTAAAGAGAGATGGCATTTCTTTTGTGCTGGAGCTTTCTTTCAGAGTACAATGTCGTATCATATAGCATATGGAGGCAGCCATTTAAATGCTGAAGGTTTGTTAGTAAGAATATCATATAAGTAAATAAATACATCTTGCCCGAGAAATGCTTGAGCAGAAAAACTATGGTTGTGCAAGATGCAAGTGAGATAGACTGTAGCATAATATATTCACACAAGAATGCTAGTAGTGCAATATGAAAAACATTATATAGGGTCAAGAACAAAGAGCTCTTTCCATATGTGGAATTTTCTCTTCTTAAAAGTTTTTACAATGTGATATTAGGGAGACTGGGAGAGATATGTAAATAGAATGTTCAGGCCTTATTATCTTATGGATTGGCCTTATTTTTAAAGTCATGAAAAAAAAAAAAGTAATCAACATTGTATTTACATTTACAGGGTGCTTCGGTAAGAGATGGGAGTGGAATGATGTGGAAATGCATTTACTCTGTTGTGCTGTTCATTTACTTTGTACAGAATTGTGGTTCACTATTCATGCTTATAAAAAGCCTGAAGTTCTAAGAATTTCTGGCTTCAGCATGTGCTATAAAGAATTTGTTGTCTAAGCATCCGGAGTGTGAAATTGTGAATATTTTTTTTTATTAGTCTAGCTACTGTAAGTTTATTTTCATTAATTTTATTAATAAAAATATAAAAGTTCAAAGCATTGTGGTTGTAATTGCGAAATATATTTTCTTGAGGTCTAGGGGTTTGCATTTCATGTTGTCCTCTCTAGAATCAGAATGCTTGCTTGGTTACTGCTTTTGACATTTTGTTAGGATTCTAGTTGGCCAAAGTATGGGACTTGGTGAATCCCACATTGAAAATATGGGATTTCAATGTTGGATTTATATGAATTTTGAGCACTCTAACCCTTTGAGCTAGTTTTTGGGGTGTGGTTCTCCCAAGGTTCATAACAATTGGTATTAGAGCAGGCCCACTCACGCAAATAGCCTAAGACTCGGGAAGGGGTACCCTGTAGACTAGATTAAAATTATTGGTGGCTTCGAGAAAAAATAATCCGAGTTCAGGCCAGTATCGGTAGGAGTACCCTATAGGTTATATTAAAATTACTGGTAGTCTCGAGAAAAAATAATCCGAATTTGGGTCATTGTCGGTAAGAGTACCCTACAGGCTAGATTAAAATTACTGGTAGCCTCGAGAAAAAATGATCCGAGTTCAGACCAATGTTGGTAGGAGGAAGAGCCGTCGAGGACAACAGGTATTCAACTACGGGGAAATGTTAGGATTCTAGTTGGTCAAGATATGAGATTTGGTGAATCTCACATTGAAAGTATGTGATTTCAGTGTGGAGTTTATATGAACTTTAAACTCTCCCAACCCTTTGAGCTAATTTTTGGGGTGTGGTTCTTTCAAGGTTCATAACACATTTCAGATGTTAATGATCAGGTTTTAACGCTCCATCTCTTTTCCTTTTCTTCTTCTTCCTTTTTATTTTTGGTTCATGGGCATCAGTTTAGGACATACTCAAATGCAACCAGGTTCTTGACATTGATGCAATCTCATTATAGTGTGGTTTACAATTACATTTTGAAGTGAAATCTGGATGTTTCAAGAACATTCTTTAACTTCCGCAGTTATTTTTCTTTTTCCTTAGTATTTTTCTTTTTCCTTTTCGCTTATTAAATACACTGTCATGATACAGTCCTTATTTTTTAGTCTTCCAATGACCAGTCTAAGTTCATGTTAATTATTTTCTGATGTTGTGTGCTTTTAATTATTTTCTGATGTTATGTGCTTTTAGGTATTCTGATAATTGTACAACACGGACCACCATTTCTGCTGGAAACTTGAAGCATCGTTTAGCACCTTAACCATTTTATTACGTGGTATACATTGGCTTATATGCAAAGGCAAAACATTGTCATTGATTCCTTCCCTGAAATCATTGACATTGATCAGGGATCTGTTCCAATCAGTACTGGTATGAGTCAACAATCTTCTGTGAATGACATGCTAAATCCAGTAGAAAATAGGTTGTCAAATAGCACTCTATCTTATGGCGAGGCATCATGTGCAAATGCCATTACTCACAATGTTCAGAGCTTTAGTGGATGGAGTTTGGGTGAATCTAGCTCAAGGTTAAGTATGCAAAATCAGGCCAATGATGATGGTATAAAAATGGAAGAAAGATGGTCTTCTTCAGCAGATAATCAGGGTATAATTGGTCCAAGGTCAGAAGAAAGGAGATTTGAGCCAACTAATATCCTTTTTCCTGGCAGACTTAGTATTGGCGCCAGTGGTAATACAATTAGAAGTGGACCATCATTTTTGCACGGTTCCAACTCAGACAGTGTACCACTAGATTTAAATCCAAACAGAGGGTATATGGATGACAATAGCAATGACGGACTTGTTACTCGAGCTTTTTCAGGTCCTAATTGTTTCAGCTCTGGTGGATATGAAATTGAGCAGGCATCTCCTAGTGTATCTTCTGATGATGTTGGTCCATCTGGAACTTCTGGTTATACATTAGAGGAAACTAATGGTGGCTCAGGTTCTTCTTTTGGAGGTTGGGGTTTATCCTGCAAGAGAAAAGCGCTTGAAGGTACCTTTGCACATTCTGGTCCTGGCGGCAGTTCAAGTTGCTTTCCACAAGCTGAAAATGTTTCATGGCATACAGGTTCTACTCATCACAATGCTTCAAGTAGCTTGAGCTTATCTCCACCCTCGCAGAATTCTCCTAGTTTTATCCCTCCTGAACATTCAAATACACGAGTTGGTTTTGGCATGAGAGCAGTGGCATCTGATGCTTTTCCTTCTTCAAGTGTTGCTGGAAATGAAGACCCCATGAGAAATTTTGGTGGGAGAGGAAACCCTGGGCGTCAACAGGAACGTCAAGCATTCAATGTATCGACAAATGGAGGCGATAGGCGTTCCAATGTTTGGTCAATGCACCAGTCTCCTAGACCTGCCTCATATGGTGATCCCCTGGACTTTAGATCAATGCTGGCACCAAGTGCTGCTCCAGGCCTATCTCATGCCATGTGCACATCTGCTGCATCAAGAAACATGCATCCTTTCCCTTGGAATGGATCTTCCAGTTCAAGAGCTGTAAATTTGTCTGGTTCCCTTATTCCTGGAGAAAGAGTTGCTGCACTAAGAGAGGAGGTGAACTTAAGGAGCATCTCAAGAAATAACTCGGAGCATCCCATGTTTGTGCCTGCAAATGATATGAGAAACATGGGACAAGATCCAGCTGGTTGGAGTTTGGCCTCTGGAAATATGAGCACTTCAGCCAGTGCTTCCTCTAGTAGAATTGGTCCCAGTTTGAGCATTCATCCTTTGCCTACTCCTGCCTGGATTCCTCACCGTAATCCCACAACACATAACCAGCAAAGGTTTTCTGAATTCGCTCCCTGGTCTCTGTTTCCAGCCATGGACTCGGATTCTGGAAGTCATAATGGTCATTTCCCCACATTGTCTTCTGGGCCTTCTGCTTCTTCCTCTCAGGAAATTGTGCCTTCTGGATCTATTGGCCAAAGTCATAATCAATCATTTCCAAGGTCTGCATTCTTGATGGAAGGACAAGGTGATGATGTTCTTGGCATGCCTCGTTCATTGAGAGCTTTAGCGGCTGATATTGAAGGGAGACATCAACTAATATCCGAGGTTTGTGTTCCAAATGCCTATCCTGCTTTTCAACTTTACCAATTGATTCAGGGCCTGTGTTACTTGGATACTGTATTATCTGGTTAAAATGGAGAATAGTGCTAATGCTGACATTGGATTTTAAGACAAAAGCATTTTGGGAAGAAAGTAAGAGGGGAGATCGAGATATAGAAATAGGAGAGAAGAGAATTTTTCTCTCCTCTAGTTTAGGGGGGGAGGGGAAAATATGGAGGCATGAAAAGTAACTCACTTTTTAATGAGTAAATTAATGGTAAAAACAAATTGGTAAATTCAATTATTTTTGCCCCATATTCACTCAATTTGGAGGGACAAGGTTTGATGGGCCTAAGAGAAAATTCTCTCTTTCCCTGTTTTGCCTCCTGCTTCCCTCCACTTTCATCCCTAACCAAACAAGAGAAAATTAGAATATCCGACCACTTTTTGTCCCCCTCTTTTCCTTCCCTCTTTTTCATTTTTCCCTTACAGGGTGTAAAAGTACACGCCTATGTTAATGCAAATTTATTGTTGGTTGAGCTGTGCTGTGGAAGAAAATATGTGAAGGAAAAAATTAAAGTTTAATTTGTTATTATAAAAAATTAGGGAGTTTCTCTTGTTCTAGTACATGAAGCTCAATGTTCATGTCTTTCCCTTGAAGCGATTGAAATTTATAAAGATTTTGGCTTATTTGGGACTGATTATGGTAGTAAAAAATGATTGTGTGATAATAAAAAAATTATAACTGTCAACCTGTATCATGAATCAATAGGCCTAATGACCAAAAATATCTTGAACTTTCACGCTTCCTATGATTTTGCCTGATTCTTATAATTTTATAAATTAGGTATGCATGCATTATTCTTTTTTTGTTACAATTTTTCCTAAGATTAGCTCTCAATCAAAAATTCAAAGTTCAATAGTTGACATGTAAATTCAAACTTACTGGTAGGAGCTCAAAGTCATACCATGCGAATTTAAATGGATTTTTTTCCTTCTTAAAATAGAACTATTCTTTATTTTATTTTCAACTTTTCCTTTTCTTTGTCTTATTTCTTTTGGTTCATCTCTTTTTATCTTCCACCCTTACCTGCTTTGCACTTTTGAGCACCACTGATAGACAAATGGCTATGATTTGAGCTAACAATGGCTAAACTTGTAATGAAAAGGAGTCTATATGTATTGATAAAAATTAATGCATCAGACAAAACCATAAATAGCATATTTTTTAGGATTCCCTTTTTTTTTGTTCATTAGTCCTGAATCAATAATCTATGGAATTATAAAGTTTGTAGACGGGACCCATTGTATTCACATAACATGTCTAGGGTTTGTGGAATCATTCCTTATTCCTTTTCTATATGTTTGTATTATTATAGTTTGATCAATATTACTTACTTCACTATTTCACTGCGATGTATCCTGATTAATGGAATTAGTCAAGAATTTTGCCTTATATGCAAATTATTTTTCTGATGAAAAATATATCATCGAGTATTCTAGACTAAGCATCAATTAGAATAACCATCAATGCTATTATTGCCTTTTCCCATGAGCTTGAACGTGAAGGAGCATACTTATCCATTGGGCTAGTTGTTCTAGTTCAATAACTGAGTGCCTTCCTCATGATGTAGTGGGTCAGATTTCAAACCCGGGCACCCATTTGTCTTTAAAAATTTCTGATATAACAAAAAATATATTCTTTCTTTGAATTATATCTCTTTCTCATAGGAAAATGGATTAGTTTAAAATTTATCATTTATAGAAGTTCCATTAAATCCTGCCTTTCTTGAATAAACTGGGAATCATATGCTGTTAATTCTGGTAACTGTTGGTGTACTTCATGCCTTAGATGATCAAATATGTGTTAACATAAAGTATCTAAAATGTAATTGGACTGCATCAGTATGGTGTCTATTCCTACTTAAAAATAATATATTAACCAATTTTCTAGCACTGCAGAATAGTTTTTTATAAATTTTTGCTGGATAGATTGAGAGAGCATATTTTTCTGGGAATTAAGAGTTCAACCATTTGATCAATGTCACAAATGGTTTACACATGTGGTTCAATGGTTGAGTATTGCTGTTTGGATAGTGTTGTTCAAGAGTTGAGAATTCAATTCCTCTAATCTGGCACGTTGAAGAATATGGTCTAAGCCTCTAAGGCATAAGGTGTAATATCTCATTTAAATCATTATATTATTACTGGGGAAGGTGCCTAACAAATAACTGGAGTAAAACATATCCACATATCAAAGAAATACAGATAAAAAAAGTAATTCATGTGATATATTTAAAGACATTGAGGATGTATGAAAAAAAAGGTACTGTTCTTCTATTGTTTAACTAATTGGTATTGAACTCTTTTTCTTTTTCCTCTTGATGAACAAAATTATCCTGTTCTTTTAATTTTATTAATTTGAGCCACTAACTTATCGATATTTTTGCTAGTTCCATAAAAAAAATTTACCATGGACTTCTAGAAATGAATGCTAAAGAGGAACTACGACTTGAATTAATACTTTTCTGTATTGTGTTGATAAAGCAGCTGATGTAGCATGACCTCTTAGGCTATGTTTGGTAAGCTGCACTACAAATGCTTTTGGTTCCATTCCATTACGGCTTACCAAACATAGCCTTAGTGCATATTTGGCTGCCAAATCGATATATTTTGGGGAATGCAGTCCATGCCACATCAAATTCTCATAGCAAAATACAGGTCTACAAATATTTGATTGGCTTCCATAGCAGTAAGCTAATGACAATTTTAGATGGAAATTTAATGGAGGATTAGATTACTTCACAAACAAATGTTTGTGACTTGGATTCCTAAAGTTAAAAGAAATCAATGTAATTACGAAAAACGTTAAGGTCGTGTCTTTTTTTTTTTCAGAAAAAAATTGCTTCTAGTGGGATTTCAATATATACCAAAGTTTGGAAGACCTTTGTCCAATGCATTAGACAGCATATACTTTTTTATTATAATTTATTGTTCTTTTACTTTTCTTTTTTTTCTTTTTTTTTTTTTCATAATTTTTGTTCTCACTTCAAATCTCACTTAAGGGATTTCATCGTGGAAGACAATTCTTTTCTAATGAGTTTGCCATGTGCTAAGGCTTGTTATTTTTTATTTTTAAATTTTTCTAAGTGAGGTCTTCTATAAACATTGCGTATGATGTTAATGTGTTAAAAACAAGGTGGCTTCTATTGTTCCTGTTAAAGTTATGAGAAAGTTGAGATCACAGGCATTGCTTATTTTTTAGACAAGTTTGCAAATTATTTTTGTATGAAATTATGCCTAGTTATGCTATCTGTTTGACTTCAAAAGGTGCTTTGGTTGCTGTGTAATTGATTAGTTGATCAAGTGTTTTGGTTGCTATTCCAAGAACTAACAACTTTTGTTCTCTATGCAACAGATTCGTCAAGTCTTGAATGCCATGCGCAGGGGTGAAAGCCTGCGAATTGAGGTTTGATTAATTCTTAAGATGATTAAGTTCCATACAATTATATCTTTGTGCTTTGCCTAGTTCTTGAAGTAAATTTATATGTTTATTAGATTTCTCATCCACTCTAAGCACTTAAGTTACCTTAACAAACTTCAACAAGGATGTTATTGCAGTAGAAATAATTTCCTTGGAAACACATGTAGCCTTCATTTGTTTCCTGGGAAAAATTTTCGGAATTTTTTTTATGCTGTCATATAGGAAATTTGGTGAAGTAGAAAATTGGTTTTTTGGTCAAAGGGGAAACCAATGCATTTTACAGAAAATCAAAGTTAAAATCCTTCTCTGGACTTCTACAAACTCAATAAAGGGAAATAACCCACAGGATTGTATGTGCAAAAACCAACTTGTTTATTGACCATTGCTGATTGCAACCATCACTATCATTGCTGATAACAACTATCACAATTTACCATTTTTTTTTTCTTGTGCAATTTTTTCTTCTTTATGAGGAAATAAAATAAAATCATCTTTATTTGATGAAGAGCATGAATTCACGAAAACTCAAAACACAAAGAATCAAGCTTAGAATTATGGCCCATATTTAATATGGTATATTGGAAAATTATAGGGTGTTTCCTAGTCCTTTTGAGTTTAATTTATATATCTATTTCAATAAATAAGCTGCTGGTCCGATAATTTTAAGTCTAAGGGGCAATTTTATAATTTCTGGATTTGCTAGAGAATATGTCCTTACTTCTTTAGGAGTCTTTATTTTTAATTTAATGTCTTATTTTGAGTTGTTGCTAGTTAAGTAAGACTTTATTCCTTTTTAGTTTATTTTGGGAGTCCAAATCCTTTGAGCGAGTGATTAGTTTTGAAGTCCTTTTCTACAAAGCTCAAGAGTTGTTTGAAGTCTTTTTCTTAAAAGTTTAGGACTAGTTTGTAGCGCTTTTAATTCAACTTTTCAGTCAATTTAAATTAGTAGCAATTATACTATTCAAGTCGTGATGCAATTCAACAGCAGTTGTGGTGACATAGGATCTTGGATGTCATTCCTGAGAAAGTTTAAATGTGAAGCTTAAACTATTTCTTTTATTTTCCTATTCCTGGGTAATGTTCACAGTGCGATGATTTCTTTACAAACAGCCTCGTCACTCTTTTTCTTGCAGAATTTCGCTTATGAACCCCATGCTTTTACAAAATCTAGCTGCCTGCCTAAATTTCTAACAAATTCTGGGGAATAATTTTATGTGCTCCTTAATAACCAGTCCCTCATGTCATCTTATGTCAATTAATGAAAGAAAATAATTCTTTTTATGTGCTGCAAATCTAGTAAATAATTTCCAGTTCATTTTAATTTTGATGACCAAATAGTATAAGACATACTGCATTTTCTCAGAATTCTGCATGAAATATTTTCCGCAGGCAAGTTTTATGCTAAATCAAATTAAGCAATAATATATAATGGGGAAAGAGAAATAAGGGTTAGTTGTTTCAGGCGGATGCAATTACAGTGATAGATGTACTTTTGTCATGGTATGGAACCATATGGAAACAACTTGTGAATTTTAAAATTCCCTTTTTTTTATATTGTGAAATTTTTTGGGGGAAATTCTAGAAATAATAGAGCTTGAATACAACTGGCTGAAATTGGATAATCTGCCTGAAGAGTTCTGGGCCAGTGCTTTACTTTTTCCTGGGTTCTGTTCCAGAGACTGGCTCTAGGGTCATGTTCCCTTATTAAGCTACTTTGTGCTCATAGTGCTGGTACATGTATCTTTTCCGTCTATATTTTGTTTTCAATTAGCACTGGCAGTTAAGATAGAGATGATGCCCCCCTGTCCCTACGCCATAACAAGGATAAGAATTTGACAACTCCAATCCTCTTACCATAAATACAGAAATGAAATATTACACAAGCTGGCATGCTGGCTTCTCTAATATATCTTGAGCAATGGAAGTGCTTTAACATTCTTGAGAAACAACCAAATTTCAAGCAGATGCTCTGTGAACAACTGCAAACTAGAGAGTTGTTTAGACAATTTCCTAACTAGGAGATGCACTGTTGACCATGAAAATTGCTCGGGTTCTTGCAATTTAACATTGTTGTCAAGTATTTGTACAACATTTGACTTCTATTCAATGTTATCTCAGGATTATATGCTTTTTGATCCATTCATGCATCATACTGAAATGCATGATAGGCACAGGGATATGCGCCTTGATGTAGACAATATGTCATATGAGGTAAATTTGAGCAAACAATTTCCTCTCTTGTCAATCCACATTGATGTTACCCTAATATAAATATTGGAATATCAGGAATTGTTGGCATTGGAAGAACGCATAGGAGATGTGAGTACCGGCCTAAGTGAGGAAACAATTTTGAAGTTAATGAAACAGCGACAATATGTTTTCATGGCAACAGAATCTCCAGCAGATTTGGAGCCATGTTGTATCTGTCAGGTATCTGCTATGTCCTATTCTAGCATCACTTGGTGAATTAGGAAGAAAGAAAAAGACATCTGAGTTGGCTGTTTTACTGGTTTCTTGACTTAATTTGCACCTTTAACTATTATCATGGCAGGAAGAATACGTGGATGGGGATGAGCTCGGGATGCTAGATTGTGGACATGACTTCCACACCAACTGCATCAAACAATGGCTGATGTTGAAAAATCTGTGCCCCATTTGTAAGATGACAGCCCTACCTACATAAGAGGGAAAACACTTGGAACCTGAAAATTTTATTTCCTTGTCGATGGATCATCTGTCCAACTGGGTAGATGATATACTTCATATGCCTCATTTGCTTTAAAAAACATTTATTTATGAACTGATGAACTACATAATTTGATGCGAGGAGCTGCTAATCTGTCATAAATTGCAGCACGAGTCAAAGGTTTGTTTCATCTGCTTAATAGCTTTACGACAATGATGAATATATATGAAATAATATGGATGAAATTGTCAAGCTTTTATAAGGATATTTTATTTGCTTAATCTTGTGCATGATTCGAATTGTTCATAGTTAGATAACAGAGCTGTGCTAAAAATGTGATTCAAAATGTTGAATAACTCTCTAATCTGATGAGTTTATAATTTTTTGTATACATATAAATATTATATTATATAAAACTAGTGTCACTCGGACAAGGCAAATGTGTTAATCAATTTCTATAGATTTATTTATTAAATAAGCAAACATTTCTTTTCATGAATTAGTAAAAGTCTGAAGCATGTGCCATACATCGCTTATATTTTTTGTATCTTTGCTCAAATATATCGAGTCCCACCTTACTAAATGTAGCAAAGTGAGAATGGATTTACATTGTCATAGCCTTATTTCGACGGATTTACATTGTCATAGCCTTATTTCGACTCTCTTTAAAATTTATATTTTATTATGATTTTGATTTATTTATATATATAAACTTGATTTTCTTAATTCCTAATACTATTAACTATTTCTTTCTCAAATATTAGCCAGTAGAATGAAAAATTTAATATACATAAAACATTTGATGATAGAAAGATAATAAGATATTAAATTGGCAGTGAATGCTGATAATAGATATTAAAATGTAAAATGATAAATAACATGTATGCATGTATAAGTATTTTATATAAATATATACATCATTTTAATTTTATTATATATAATAGTAATAATAATAATAATTGTAATGACCAGAATTTTATTAATTTTAAAATCTTATTTTATAAGAAAATATATTTATTTATTTATATTTTCATATTTAAATTAATAATGATATATATATATACAAGTAAAATATTTCATGAAAATAGTTAATTTATTATAATTTTCTTTTAAATATTATTTTAAAGTAAAATAATCAAGACCAGTTATTAGTTACATTGCCGCCGCCACCATGAACATGAACTTGTGGCGACCATGAGGGAACCAGGACTGGTGAGGATTAAATTTATAATTTAATAAGCTAATTTATCATTATTCATGATAATTAACTTATCAAATCACTACACACTTTAAACAAAACCAAAAATTAAAATAATAGGATAACAAGATGAATTAATATATGCCTTTCAACTCCTTCGGCAATAGGGTTAAAAATTTGTAGTGTCAAAACCTGACTTAATAAAGTTTTACAAATTTTAAATACTCGCAAATGCAAAAATGCATTGTAAATAGCGATAAGTTTACCTTAAAATCGATCTCTTTGCAGAGTTGAGAAAATATAGGTATACGTTTTATAATTTAACTTATTATCCTATTAATATTAATAAACGCTGAAAAGCTAATAAATTTTAAACATTCTAAACAAGGATTATTTATTGTGTGATTGTAATTAAAGTAAAGTGCATGGAAAATAAATGAATGGCAGTAAAAAAAATTGCAATAATGAAATAAGAGCAAAGTGAATAGATTTAAGAAAGAGTGGAGAATGAACTCTGGGGAATGTAAATTTTCCCACTTAGGTTAGAATGCAAAGTGTAGTATCAATCAACTAAATAATTCAATATATTAATCAAGAATTAACTGCCTCTCAAATTATAATCTTAATTTAATAAATTCTAAAAGCTAATTATCTATCAGACTATCAATTTACTAATTAATACCTGTATATAAGTATTTGTCACGCATTTATAAAAGAATGAGGAGCAAATTAACAATACAAATGAATTGACAATCAAGTTCTAGCATTAATCTTCATCTCTTAATTCTTCAATTAACACAAGCACAATAATAGTAGCTAAGCACTTAAATGAGAATTAAGCACAAATTAATCAATATATGTTAATTCTAGGTTTCAAGATATTAACCCTAAACATGTATCACTTAAATGATTCCATTACGCACCCTAAAAATTAAATAGTTAGTTCATAATGGAGCTAAAAATAATAAACATACTCATAACAATTACATACTCATAACTGTGGGGCTTTTTTTATGGTGCCCCACGACCTTAACTAAGGCCCACACCCTTAGGCCTTTGGAGAAGAGTGGCACGACTATGGGAAGGGTCCATGGCCGTGGGGTTCTTGAGCTCCAGTCCTTGGCTTTTTCCATGGCCTTGGGGCCTTTTGAGGCTCCATGGCCTTGTTCATATGCAAGGCCTTTGGGCTTTTTTGATGTTCCATGCCCTTGGCTTTTTTGTCAAGGCCTTGATGATTTTCAATTAGGGATAATGACGGGTTAAGTTTGGAGTAAGTTTTGCAAAATTATAATCTCACCTATGTAAAAGTAAAAATATCTGACCCGCTCCGCTTCGAATAGAGACAGATAGGTAACAAAGCAAGGCGGAGCAGTTCAGGTATACTCATTTTAAATATTTTAAAGTTAAAGAGATACTAAAGGTTGATGTCTTCACATATTATATTATTTGTTGGAAATGAAAATTATGATTACTATTGACCTCTGTTTAATGGACACCATGTGAAATAGATTTTTGATTCAACATAAAAGCAAAGGGTGGGGGTTATAAATGAGACATGAATAGTGAATATATTTTTCTATATTTTGATATCTATATAGATATTTATCATTAAAATTGCGGCAATTTTCTTCGCCACAAATATGTAAATATTGACTTTTAAAATCATCCAAATCTATGGGAGCTCCAAAAAATTTATTTACAATTCTGCATGGCATATTCAAGATGTTAATTGTTTCTTGAGTCATTTATAAAATATTAAATGACAACATCATGTATTTCATGATTTCAATGTAAATATATCTTTTTACTCTCTCGGAGGAGAAAACAATCATTTAGAACCTCCAATATAGCCAGAGACATAAAGGATTTTGCTTGTGCATCGGTTAGTTACTTGATGAATTTATCATGTTTACTGTGATTGGAAACCAGCTCCCAATATTTATATTCTCCAAATAATATTTTTCTGCAATTCCACATAGTTACTATTTAATTTTTTAAGTTAAAAGTTAACTCAACTGAATCAAATAAAGTTAATTTCTTTTTAATTTAAAAAAAATCAGAGATTAAATTATTGCACTATCCAACAAGATTGACAACTGAACCCATATTAGTACAAGCAAATAAGCATTTTCATTCATAGCAGCCCCAAATATTATGATGCAATGTATAAATGAAATCTAGTAACCTCTGTAGGATGCTTTCTTCCTCGTATTGTCATCAATGTCATTCCCCCCACAATCTATTATATGTAACTCTGTGTTCTATTTTTCAATTGATTATACAGAAAAGTGTCAAAATGTGAACAAAAAACTAAGTAATAAACGAAATTGAACATCAGTGGACAGAAAAGTGCCAAAATAGCATTGTTCCTGAACTTAGATTTTAAATAGACTTGCTAAAAAAATAATTAAGTTCAAATTGAGTTGTTTCATCTCTAAGCCTAACTCGAGTTTTAGCACGAATCCGAATTAAGAGTTAGATTTGAGATTTGATAATTAAGCCCAAACTCTATTGGGCCTCACATAAATCTAATGTATATAAATTATCCTTTACTATTATATTATATTGAAAGACCTTTGTCTTGAATATATGTTCTTACTGTAAAGTCAAGTATGTTATTCAGGAAATTTTGTGCATTTAATCTATTTATGTAGAAATTGTATAAAACTTTAAATTATTTTATGTTTTATTTATTTTTGGAACATTAGTTGTGGTAAAAAATTTTCAATACAAGTCCAAGTTAAATTAGGAAGTTAAACCGGACACAGTAACTTCCTAGGTAATTACTTATATTTGGTTTATACACCGAATAGAATGGGTCAAATATTTTCCATATTATCAATTATTATTATTTTTTTAATCTCTTCTTTACTTTTCCTTCAACTTGTAATACAATCTGCACTTCAATAGCCACTACAAACTTTGCAGAGACGCTCATAGGTATATATAAATACAGACTCGAATTTTATATTTCATGTAAAACCCTCGTTACAGTTCCTAGCAATTCTTTTTAGGAAACATATTCCAGTTGTGTTTTGGGGTTTCCTTGCTACACATTAATAGTTTCAAGAATATGAATTCTGAGGATTTCAAAACCTTTTCTTCTTTCTTTCAAGAAGACTTGTCTTTGGGTCAAGTAGTAGAAGATAAAGTTATGGAAACATCAAGTGTCCTTCCATTTGATGAAACCTTCTTTGAGCAACTGCTGAAAGTGGAGCAATCCTCTCCTTGTGGTTTTAATAAAGAAGAAGAATCTTTGAAGATTTGTTACGAAGATGATGATAAGGAAACAGGGAATAAGAAGGTATTGAGTTCTAAGGCAATAGCTGAGTTAGATGAGTTATTTCTTGCTGATTTTTTTGAACCTATGCCTATCTATATGTTAACCTCAAAAATCGTACAAATATATGATGAGAAGCTGGATGGCGATTTTGGGGTATACAACTTGCCTTCTGATGAAAAATTCTTCGAAGCACTCATAATTCAAGAAGAGAAAGATGATGATGATTTTGAAGAGCATAATGATAAGGAATTATTATATGGGTTAGAGCAGTTATTTCTTACTGATTTTTATGGTCCTATGCCACTCCTAACCTTTCTTCAAAAACTTGGTAAGCTTTATGTAAGAACAAAAAATTAACCCTTCACATATAGTTCTGAAACTACAAATATTCAAATAGATTTTGTTCAATTGACTGCTGTAGGCTATCTTAGTTTCTTGAACTTTTTTTTTTTTCTTTTTATTTCATTGTACTAATTCAATATTGAGACTTGCTGATGGAAATCTCATAACTTACTTCATTAATGGAATTTTGCTTATATATAGAGAAATGTTTTTGTTCCTTTTGTATATTTCAAGATCGATTGGTTTCATATATATTTCTAATAATCGAGTTTGTTTTTCATCCCTAGTTATAGACTATAGTGTTCATAATTTCACTATTATGTTTTTGGATAATTTATGTCTAATATTTTTGAATTGCTTAATTACCTTTTATAGGTACTAACATTAACTATATATTATGTTTTTGGAGAATCTAATATTTATGCTCATTATCACTAAATTCCCCAACACTAAGCGGGGAAACAATTAATGAAACAGTAAAATATGTTTCCATGTGAAACAGAATCTCCATCAACAGATTTGAAGCCAAGATGTATCAGTGTCATGCATCACTTGGTGAATTGGGAAGAGAGAATTTTTATTGGATCATCAATCCAACAACTGGATAGATGATATAGTACATATGCCTCATTTGGTTAAAAAAAAAAAAAATTATGCGTGGAGCTGCTAATATGATAAAATGTTCAAGGTTTGAGAGCAAGAGAAATTCTTTTTTTAAAGGTTTGAGAGAAACAGAATTCTTTGATTATTGGTATTTTTTTTTTAATTTTTATTTTTGTGAATGAAATAATAGTAGGCATAGAATTTCACAATAAGAGAATTCTTGAAGAGATATTCTCTGTCCTGAAGATTAGACCTGCAGAACTTCGGAAAATATAGCTGGAACTTGATCCTATATGTTCTGTTTATGAGGCAGCCTGACAAACTTCAAAGATAAAAAACAAAGATTTAGGATAACTGTATTTTTCTTAAAATTGATCCTTCTCAAAATAGCAAAAGAGAGACATAAATATCTTAGGAAATTTTTATGGAAAAGGAACTTAAATCTTATATTAAATTTTAATGCAATCAGACACTTAAACTTTTAAGTTTGTCAATTTGGGTAACATCGGTCAATCACACTAATAAAAAAATTTTATTAAAGTCAAATGGGTGAGACCCATTTCATATTTTTAAAAAATATATTTTTTTTAAAATTTTAACATCAAATTTTTAAATAATTAAAAAAATTCAAAATTCAAAATTAATATTAAGTTAAAAAAAAAAAAAGAAATTCCTAGAATCAAAATGTTTGAATATTAATATGTATATTCAAAGCTCGTAAGTCATAATCAAATGAACCAATGATGAAGAAACATGGTTTCAATAACCAATCCATGAATATGGCTACATCAATGATCATAACAAGAAGAACCATGGTCTCAAAAATCCATCTTGTCAAATTCCTCCACCAGTTCATTAAGGCTTTCTCCTCCTCCTCCTCCTATGGTAATATTTTTCTTTCTTTTTCTCTCTTTTCTTTTTTGGGTTTGATTTTTCATGTTGTTAGTAATTTATGTTCTTGTCTTGTCCAGATGATGATACTGATGTCCAGTACGGCCCCATTTGACAATGAAGGGCAAATATTATTCAGAGACAACCGTGTCCCTCCAAAAAAATCACTGCTGCTAGCTTTAGCCACCATATTCATCTACGATGACTCCATTAAATCCTCAAGTGCCCATGATAAAGTAAGGGAACTAGAGGATGGGAAAAAGACTGCATTTCAGATGAGGAACATTGGCATGAAGAATTTCAAGCACTTCGAAGAGCTATGGGTTCTCGATAACAACCGTTAATTGCGATTTGAACATGTTCAGTGGTGGAGTCAGGATTTTAGGATCAAAGGTACCATCTACGTTATATTTTTTTAATAAAAAAAATATATTAAAAAATTAAAATATATTAAAAAAATTAAATTAAAAATATGTATAAACAAATAAATAATTTAATTTTTATCCAATTTTAGTATAAGTACATGAATTATAAAAATAAATAATAAATAAGAAATAAATAATTTAATTATTAATTTTCCTCTTATATTAAAAATTCAAGAAAAATCATTATCAAAATAGCAATATTGAAAATCAGATAGATTATATAAGAAAAAATATGCATGAAATTTATTTTTAATAATGAAAATCTAAATAATTTATAAAACATTCCTTACCTATTACCAATTGGAAATTATTAAGGTAAGAGAGAAACTTAAGTTGATTTAACAAAAAATTAATTTCATGCAATTTAATTATAATTAAAAAAACTTTAAAAGAGAAGATAAAGTGATTGATTATGAATTGAGAGAAGCGAGATCAAAGATAAGCAAAGAAAAAATTATAATTGATGGATAAGTCGATTGAGTTATTTAATTTTTTTAAAATCGATTGAGTTATTTGATTTTTTTAATGATTATATAGTTGTTAATGGCTGCATGCTACTCATTAATATTTATTTGATTTATTTGTGAGTTTCAGTAATAGACTTTTTTTAAGATTTAAGTGTCTTTAATTAATGAGTTGCCCAATTATATTTATTGATGGATTTAATTAATGGGTATTATAATAATAATTTTTTATAGGTTTAGAGGGCACTCAAATAAATTTAAGAGGATTACAAATTGATATAATATAAATATATATATAATTTTTTTTTTTGTCCAGGGTGTGCATAGTGGCTTTGCCACTGAACACTTTGGAATGACGATGGTCACGACCGGTGTTAGCATTGATTTTTGATACATCTTGAGACTGAGGCGAAATATGATGATATAGCATTGAGAACTGAGATTGCAACAAGAAAGTTACTTATCAAGAGATTGCTTTTGTTTTTGGATCGAGGAAATTGTTAGGATTATTTTAGCAATTGATGATCCAGGTTAGTATTTTCAATAAAAAAGAATCAAAATATTATTTAAAATGATTTCAGATCATTTTGGACCATATTCAGAGGTCCGAATACAAATTGGGCCCACGAGACCAGTTACGGCAAGTCGTCGAGCCCGTACTGACCCAAGGCTAATTTAAGTTGATATTTTAGTAAAAAAGAGTTTAAATTTTTGAAAAGTTTCAAGTCATTTTTAGAGGTTCGGATGAGAAAATGGGTATGCACAAAGCCGACGGACCTGATTACGACGAGCCATCGGCCTGGGCATAGCCCTTTGTTGAGCCATGACTGGTTTGAATCTTATAATACAGACCCACATGACTCTAGCTTAGGCCAAATGACCCTGAGAAAGGCCACGATGGCCTTTCCTTGAGCCACACGGCCCAAGGCTCTTGAGCGCGTGTCGTCGCTAGCTTCAGGCCCTTTTTGTCTCTTCACCATCCAATTTTTCTTCTAATTTTAGGATTTCTAGATTTTTTTATTGCTTAATTAGTTTCTAAAATATGTTTCTTTTTAATATTTTGCTAAATTGAAATATTTGGCCAAGGAACTAAAAAGAAAGCCTTGGTTGACAATCAACCTAAAAACCAGTTAGGAAGTTTTGTTCTACCTATTTAAGAGTTTTTATTTTCTTGAAAATTAAGTAAATCCAAATAGGAATTTCTAGAGTGATATTTTTCCTATTCAAGTAAGGTAGAAAAGCTTATAAATAGGTATCACCTTCACCAGTTAAGAGATCCAAAAAATTGCATTAAAAGCTTGACCAAAAATTTTGCAAAAAATCACCTCAATATTTTTTAATTTAATTTGTTAAATTAAGTTTTTGAATTCAATATTTTGTTTAAACATAATTATTTTCATCAAGGAATTAAAATCAAGCTCTTCTTAAGAAATCAAGAAAGCTAGTTAAGTCTTGTTCTTACTTATCAAACTTCTCCAAGAAATATATCAGAAATATATCAAGAGAATTCTTGATAGTGTTTCTTAAAAACAAGAAGTAAATTCAATTGAATCAAAGTCTTGATTCAAAGTGAATCCCTGGTAAGCAAGTACCTTTCTTCAAGCAATCAAAAACTACAAACGAACCTTGAGGGTGATTTGCTGAGTTGTCACGACCTGGTTTCCCGGACCGCGACAGTCCTGTTTCACGGAAGATGCCAATGGTGATTGGCACCTGTAGAATCCAGTATCACATGCATAATCTATAAATCTCAATCAATTATCCATTTTAGTTAATTACCATCCATTCTGTTATTCTGTAATTCATTTTGTAAATTTCTGCAATTAGCTGTAACAGTTATATATCATACCACAATGTCATCATATAACTCATATATATAGTATCAAGTATCATATATACATGTTCATCTCCTAGCTAACCCATACATATCCATGGAGCAGCTAGATAATGAACACCAAAATAATAGTAATACAGTAATCCAGAAAATATACATCAAATACTGTCACATCCCACACTATAGGGCTGTGACGGTCCTAGGGTACTGGAACCGCTAACGCAACCAATACCATGAAGAATCCCAGTTACAAGTCTAATTTATTTATGAAATTTCACTAATATTTTTTTTTCAATTCTACAAAAATTCTGTGGAGAAATAAACAGAGTTTCTCCTATAATATTAACATTTACCTCCTACAAAGATAAACAAACACACTCCCAATAATATCCATACATGTCTTAACTCATTCTCCAAAACACAAACAATATTTCATTCGACATAGCATATCATTCATATCATTCAACTAAGCTAATTAGCCAATACCATTCCTTTTCTCCATGAATAATTTGATGGAATATAAACCCATCTCAATGTATCCATACATACCACCAAGATGTTCCTATGCTATAGCCACAGAAATTGTAAAGAAAACATACCGTGGCGCACTTATG
>CANXYC011473365.1:0-24129 GCA_948193065.1 Aleurites moluccanus
GCATTTTTATGCTTTTGAACTCACTGAGTATTTTTATACTCATTCTCTCAGTGTTTAATCTTTTTCAGGTCTTCGGTGAGGCTCGTATTCCATTGGCAATATTTTCTTCTGCCTTGGAGGTCTATTGCATGTAAAAATCAAATCCTAAAATAATGTAAAAGAAAATGTATAGAATAGTTCCATGGTACTGTAAATAGACTTTGGCATGTAGATAATGATAAGATTGCATATATATATATTGTGTTGATTATAGCTGATGTTTGACTTATTTATATATGGTTGAGATGCATGTTATATATATTAGTATTGAGATTGATGATGAGATCTAGAGGGATTAGGAGTTGGAGATGATTGTGAATTTTATAGAAGTGTCATTTGCTTGTTTTGATTTTTGGGCATAGTCCAATTTTAGAGGAGATGCTGTCGAATTTTCCTCAGTACTCTTATATTCATTAAGTTGTTTTGTTTATTGCATGCCATATAGATAGTGCATTGGGGTTCTTTGTGGTATTGGTCGCTTATGCATCACCCATACCCTAGGACCGTTGCGACTCCCGGGATAGGTCATGACATCTGGTGCCTACAGAAGCGGAACGGATATAGAGGTTTTGCAAAGGATTAGTGGCTCCACTATTTAAACTCTTAGTTGCTCTTGAGTTTGACTCTTATTCTAAGCTAGTGGATAAGGCTAGGATAATAGAGAATAAAGAGATGGAAGCTAGATCCGAAAGAGTTGAGAAGAAGAGATTTAAAACAGGCAGTTCTTCTAAGCAAGAAAGTGGAATGAAAAGTATAGGAGTGACTCATCAATCAGCTTCTAGGAGTGGGTATAGAGGATCTTCAGAGAGACCACAGCAGAGTCGGACTACTCCTGGACCCACTTCTCAGATGAGCCATGGTTCAGCTAACTTTGCACCATCCAGGACTCCTAAATCTTTATGTTCTACATGTGGTAAATTTCATGGTGGCCTTTGTCGTTATGCATCAGGAGCATGCTTTAGGTGTGGACAACAAGGTCATTTACTCAAGAATTGTCCACAATTATCCCTTGGAGGTAGACCTCAGGCTTCTCAGACCACAGTTCGGATGAATAGGGAGATGAGTGTTGATCAGCAGCCAGGTGCTGGTCGAGGCATTTTGGGCAGGACTTTTGAGGCTGGAAAAGAGTCAGTTCAGCATGTGGCTCAGGCTTTGGGATCAATTCCCATGGGTAGAGGCAAAGGCAGAGTTTTTGCTCTAGCACAACATGAGACCCAGGCATCTAACACGGTTGTTACAGGTATTCTTCCGATCTAAGCTTTGAATACTAGAATGTTGTTTGATTCAGGAGCTACGCATTCATTTGTGTCATCATGTTTTGCTAAGAAATTGCATGTGCCCTGTGAGTTGCTTGAAACTATGCATATTGTTTCTACTCCTTTGGAGGAAGAGATTGAAGTTCAAAACTTTTATCCCTCATGTGTGGTTAGTATAGGTGGCAAGAACTTGAATGTAGATTTGATTGAATTGCCCGTATTGGAATTTGATGTGATTTTGGACATGGACTGGTTGTCCAAACACTATGCTACCATAGATTGTAATGGGAAGAAGATAGTTTTCAAGTTAGCTTTAGGTGAAGAATTTGAATTTCAAGGGGAGAGGAGTAAAGCGCCCTATAATCTGATATCAGCCTTAGGGGCAAGGAGATTGATGAAGAAATGATGCCAAGGATATTTAGCTTATGTACGAGATACTCAAAAGGAAGTAAAAGATTCGGAGCAGATTCCAATTATTAATGAGATTTCAGATGTATTTTCTGAAGAACTGCCTGGTTTGCCACCAGATAGAGAGATAGAATTTGGTATTGCGTTGCTGTCTGGCACAAATCCAATTTCTATTCCTCTATATCGTTTGGCGCCAGTAGAATTGAGAGAGTTAAAAACTCAATTGCAAGACTTGCTTGATAAAGGATTTATTCGGCCTAGCAGTTCACCATGGGGTGCACCTGTACTCTTTGTAAAGAAGAAGGATAGTTCTATGAGATTATGCATATATTACAAACAGCTCAATAAGGCAACTATCAGGAATAAATATCCTTTGCCAAGAGTAGATGATCTGTTTGACCAATTGCAAGGTGCAAGTCATTTCTCTAAGATAGATTTGAGGTCGGATTATCATCAGTTGAGAATTCGGAGAGAGGATATATCGAAGACATCTTTTTGGACCAGATATGGACACTATGAGTTCTTTATATTGCCATTTGGACTAACTAATGCACCAGCCGCATTCATGGACTTGATGAATAGGGTGTTCAAGCCATTTCTGGACAAGTTTGTCATTGTATTCATCGATGACATTCTTGTGTATTCTAGAAGTAAGAAAGAACATAAAGAACACATTAGGATTGTGTTGCAGACTTTGAGAGAGCACCAACTGTTTACTAAACTTTCAAAGTGTGAGTTTTGGCTTGAGAAGGTGGGATTTCTAGGGCACATAGTGAGCAAGGATAGGCTTGAAGTTGATCCTAGAAAGGTGGAGGCAATTCTTGGTTAGCCTAGACCCACAAATATTTCAAAAGTTAGAAGTTTCTTGGGTTTAGCCAGGTATTACAGGAGATTTGTTCAAGACTTCTCCAAGATTGTAGCTCCTTTGAGCTAGCTTACTCAGAAGCAAGTTAAATTCCCATGTACGGATGCTTGTGAAGAGAGTTTTCACAAGTTAAAGACTTGTCTCACCACGGCACCTATTCTAGCATTGTCGTCTGGTGAAGGAGGATATGCAGTGTATTGTGATGCATCGAGAGTAGGGCTTGCTTGTGTGCTTATGCAACATGGCAAGGTGATAGCCTATGCTTTTAGGCAGTTGAGGAAGCATGAGGTGAATTACCCTACACATAATCTTGAGATGACTGTAGTTGTGTTTGCTCTGAAGATATGGAGACATTATATGTATGTAGAAAAATGTGAGATTTACACAGATCATAAGAGTTTGAAATATATATTTCAGCAAAAAAATCTTAACCTTAGGCAAAGAAGGTGGGTTGAATTGCTTAAGGATTATGACTGTGAAATCTTATATCATCCAGGAAAAGCTAATGTAGTGGCAGATGCATTGAGTAGGAAGTCTTTGGGAAGCTTAGCCCATATCCAAGTGAGTAAAAGGTCATTAGTGAGAGAAATGCAGAGATTGCATGAAATGGGAATCAGTTTGAATATGTCAGATTCAGGAGTGCTTTTAGCCCATTTCCAAGTCAAGCCGGTCCTCATTGATCAGATTAGAGAAGCCCAAGACAAAAATCCTCAGTTGGTGAAGCTAAAAAGCAGTGTGGCATCGAAAAAACCTCTAGGATTTATGGTGATTGATGGCATGTTAAGACATAGTAGCAGGCTGTGCGTTCCGGCAGTTGATGGTTTGAGGGACATGATTCTTAAGAAAGCACATCATACCAAGTATAATGTGCATTCTGGAGCAATGAAGATGTACCATGACATTAAGGATTCCTATTGGTGGAGTGGAATGAAAAGAGATGTTGCAAAATATATAGCTAAATGTCTAACTTGTCAACAAGTCAAGTTCGAGCATCAGAAACCTTCGAGACTACTTCAGCAATTTCCATTGCCATAATGGAAATGGGAAAGGGTGACTATGGATTTTGTGGTTGGACTGCCAAGGACTTCAAGAGGCCACGATCAATATGGGTCATTATTGACAGGTTAACCAAGTCAGCTCACTTCTTGCCAGTCAAGACGACTTATACGGCTTCTCAATATGCACAGATTTATATTGATGAGATTGTCAAGCTTCATGGAGTTCCTATTTCAATCATCTCAGATAGAGGTACTTAGTTCACCTTAAGATTTTGGCATAAATTTCAAGAGTGCTTGGGTACACAGCTTGATTTCAGCACAGTGTTTCATCCGCAAACAGATGGACAATCAGAGAGGACTATCCAAACTCTAGAAGACATACTGAGGATGTGCATTCTGGACTTTGGAGGAAATTGGGATACTTATTTGCCGTTGATAGAATTTTCCTACAATAACAGCTACCATTCCACGATCCAAATGTCCCCTTATGAAGCTTTGTATGGCAGGAAATGTAGATCTCCCTTGTTTTGGGATGAGATTGGAGGAAAATATATCGAAGGACCAGAATTGATAAAATATACATTAGAAAAGATTCCATTGATCCAAGAGAGATTAAAGACGACTTTTAGTAGTCAAAAGAGTTATGCTGATCCAAAGAGAACAGACCTTCAATTTTCTATTGGAGATTTAGTGTTTTTAAAGATCTCACCAATGAAAGAGGTTTTACGGTTTGGCAAGAGAGGCAAGCTATCTCCACGATTTATTGGACCCTTTGAGATTTTAAGCAAAATTGGAAAGGTTTCATACAAGTTAGCTTTGCCATCTAGCATGGATAGTGTGCATCCGGTATTCCACGTATCGATACTTCAGAAGTATGTCTCCGATCCTTCTCATGTGCTGTAAGTTCCGGCAGTAGACCTTCAACAAGATTTGACGTATGAAGAAATTTCAATTGTCATTGTGGACCGAATGATCAAGAGGCTAAGGAATAAAGATATATCAATGGTTAAGGTCCTATGGAAAAATCAAACTATGGAAGAGTGCATTTGGGAAAGTGAGCAAAGCATGCAAGACAAGTACCCTTATCTGTTTCAAATTTAAAGTAAATTCTTTAAAATTCTAGGACGAATTTATTTAAGGAAGGAAGAATGTAATACCTGTTACATTTTTATTTATTTATTTATTTCTGCATGTTTGTTGAGATGTTGTGGGTAGATTAATGTTTTGGAGAATTTCATAATTCGGTTTGCAGGAATAAATTGGAAAAGTGTAAGTTATAAGAGTTATAAATTTATATTTTATCTGTAAGATTGCAAACCAGTCTTTGTAAGATTCTGCGTATGTAAGAAGATATACCCCTCGATCAGAACCTGTATGGTTCGCTTTATTCTTGCAGGAAATCTGAGTCTGTTTGTTATTTTTCTGGGAATGTTAGAGGCTGAGTGAATCAAAAGTGTGAACATGAAAAATGTTCTTTTATATGTTATTCAATTGACTGTAAAATTTCAGGGGAATTGGAAGATTGTAACTCAAGAGAGAATTAAATTAATCAGACCTGTTCGGATAATTCTTGGAGAGTAAAGTCAGGGTGAAATTTAGGAATTCACCATAAAGCGTGTAGATCTCCTTTTGATCTGAATTATGGTTATGTTGAACCCTTGAGTGCTTATTTTAAGTGTCAAAGAGAATGGATAAGTTTGGATGCCTGTAGTTCTTTTGCGAGCTGGGTTAGTGTGAGTTGATGAGGAAGGTTTCCAGCTCGACAGGTATAGATAGTGCGAGCTGGCTCCTTGATTTCAAGATGGATAGAGGCTGATCGAGGTGAAATTTGGCAAAGTGGCATTTGTCGAGACGACATTTGGCGAAGTGGGTTTGGCGAGGTGAAATTGCCGAGGTGGCATTCTGCGAGGTGGAATTGCCGAGGTGGCATTCTGCGAGGTGGAATTCTGTGAAGAGGGGTTTGGCGAAGTGAGTTTGGCAAAAAAAGGTTGGCGAAGTGAGTTTAGTGAGGCAGTGGCTTATTTAAAGGGAGCAGCAGTAGCCATTTTCTCACAATAACTCCTTCCTTTTTCTTTCTTTCTTCTTCGTTCTTCTCCTATCTCTCTTCAATCTATGCCATTTGTTTTCTAGTGCATTAATACTCGGAGTTAATGCATTAGATCATTAAATTATCGCAATCAAGGCATCAGATCATCATTCCTAGCACGGATCCTTCTAGAACTGATTTTTGAGGAAAATAAGGTAATTTCTCCAAATTTTATTTTTCTTTTAGATTAAGATTTCTGGTAGTTAAGAAGAATTAATTATGGGTGCATAGCATCTTTTATGAGCATTAAGGCTACTAATTTTTAGTAACATGGAAGATATCATAAATTATGAAATTTGATGAATAGTGATGTGAATAGTAAGTATATTCAAATTTTCAGATTTTTTGTAAGGGATGAATTAAATTAATGATAGTAAACAATAATAGAGACTATAAGATAGCTAAAATTATAAGAAATCATATTATGTATTATTAATTGAGGAAACCCTAATTTTGAGTATTTGGGAAAATGTCATGGGAGAAGAGGACTCAAGGAATTAGATGAGATTTATTAAATGTACCAGTGATTAAGAGAGATTCAAGGATAAATTCTTGAGGTAAGTATAAACATGGCATATTGCACCCTGTTCTTTGAAACTGAATGTTCAATTCTTCATAATATCCATTTAAATGATCTTTCTATTCCGAAATATTGTACTGTGCAACCATTTATTGACATTCCCATGTTATTCTCGAGCAAATGATAATTATCCCATGTAATTATTATGTATGTGAAAATGACTTGGTCTTTCTTCCTTGGACCAAACTATATAAGCCCTATTGTTATCTTGAATGATTTCATGTTATATATTAATGGTCTTGCGACCAATATTATTACTTATGAAATCCAAGCTATATGAAACGTAATATGTATATGGATAGAACGCTTTTCCCAATGAGAGTAAATTCATTGGTCCATCGTGCACTTTGGGAACATAGCTGATAGGGTTTTTATCAGTGTTCCACCTAGAGGGAACCATAAGCTCTAGGCATATGCCTGGCCAAGCATATGTTTGCGATAAGGAAGCAAGGCTACTGATGTACCCTGTTGTGATAGGTAGCAAGGCTACTAATGCACCCTGCAGTTCTATCATATGATTTGATAGTGCTATTCAATTGTGAGCACTTATGTTCTTGTAAGCATAACCTTATGATATTTCCATATTCATGTTTCTTTGTCTTGACCTTTACCATGCATGTTTATATCTTACTGAGTTGAAGGCTCACTCCTCTTCTGTGGATTTCAGGTGATAGTATAGTTGGAGAGGGAGCTAATATAGAAGACAGAACTTCTTGATTCATTCCTCCAAGAAGACTCTATGTAATTCTTTTGAGATATATATATTCATTAGTTGTATTATGGTATTGTATGAATGAGGAGTATACTTTAGAGCTCCGTAGTTAGTCGTTGATGATATTATTATTTTGATGTTTGAATTGTTACAATTGGACTACCCTTGTTCCTTATTGATGTGGGATGTATCTTTTGATTGGTAAGGAACAAGAGGAAATTATAAGATGATGAATGTAATTATATAAATAATGACAATATGAATCATAGAAATGAGTATTTATAATGATAATCATTTATGGTGTGAATATATATATTGCGTATGAGATCTATGATATGAGTGTTCTACGGGTTTATGGTGACCTTAAGCCTACCCTTGCCCTAGGACCGTCGCACCACTGGAGTTGGGGTGTGACACAACATCAAACCATATTTGCAACAACACAATAGGTATCAAAGAAACAAGATTAAACAACATCAATTGGATCAAAATGGCTATGGAATTCAAGACAAATTCAAGCAAAATCAAGGCATGTGAATAGTAACATAGGTTCGGCCAAAACATGATGATTTCATATGAATTCCAATAATCAATCTAAGATGTCAAGCATGTTATTTGATGCATATAAGACTCACCTAAGCTTCCAAATTGCTTTGAAAAATTCAATTCCACCACAATTCACCAATTGAGCCAAATAGCATAACTTATGTTCTACATCAAATTAATCACTAATTAGTTGTCTATTAACCACCAATTGCTATATTCTAGCATCAATTAACATAAACTAACACTAAATCATTAAGCTTATTCATACAACTTCACTAGGTTAGGGAAAATTAGGAATTTTCATCAATTTGCATCAATTGATGCAATCTAACCTAAAACTCATCAAATTCAGCCTAAATATCACCTAACTAAACCATTAAATTGAACAAACAACTTCCTTACCTCAAGATGAAGAAATGGCCAGATTCTTTGAAGAGAAATTCCTTGAATCCCTTTGTTCTACCAAGCAATCTAATGGTGGCAAATGGAAGAATTAAGTTAGAAATCAATTTTTTTATAAATTTTTCTAAGAATTTTGATGTAAAATGAAGAAGAAATGGAAGGGAAATGGGAGGTGGTGGTTTCGGCCAAGGAAGAGAAGAAGGAAGAAGATGAGCAAAACATTTCTTAGTATGGCTTTTATACTAAAATCATATGGCAAATTATATTTTGGTCTTTAAGTTTCCAAGCATTTGGATTTTGACCCCCAACTTCTTTTGTAATTTATTCTGTCAATTCTGTCAGGATTTGGATTTCAAAGTGGGAAGTCAATAAGCTTATTTTAATTTATAATTATTTATAAAAATAGTTTCATAGTCATTCTGTAACTCCGACGGACCAATTTTTACTATTCACCTTAAAGTTCCATTTATTTATAATTTTGCCATTAGTTATTTTTTCAGTATTTATAAATGTTTTTTCCTTCTTTCTTTTTACCAAAATTACACATGTATTATGGTGATCTTTTACCCCTTAGTCAAATTCAGAAATTCTTCTGTTGATCGGACTGCTAATTTCTCTGCAGTGTTCCCGACACCGCTGCTTTCCGGAAAAAATAATTAGTTCGCTTTCTAATTGTGTCTCTAAAATTATTTCCCATCATTTCAAGACTTTTGAACAACATACTGAGAACTATATCATGCCTATGAGTTAGGAATTTCTAGGGTATTACAGAAGGAATAAGAAAATGAGATTTGATGGGATAACTAATCTCTTAATTTCTTTTTTTTTTTTTGAAGACACTGAACTCCCAAACAAATAATAGTTGTTATCCTGCTCAATTTTTTTTCCTTTCTTTTTTTTTATTCCAACTGTTAAATAGAAGTATCAAAACACTCTTTGTAAGTATTAAACCACTCTTTATGAAAAGTATAATGAGACGTATAAGCTAAATCTAAAGTTCAAGAATCTGAATAATAGTTATTATATGTGGAAGCTACTATCAAACCATTACCACTATTGTCACTATTACCATCTTCTACTATGCTAGCAAAATTATAATTTCCTTGTTTCTCCTTTTGTTTGTCCTTTTTCAATATCAGACAATCTCACTTGTAATGACCCTTTTTGTGACATTTATAACACTCTTCCTTTTTTTCCATAGACTTGGATCTACTGCTTGATTTACTATTCCCTTTTCTTTCCTGATATTTGTGTCTTCCATAATTTGAACTTGCAATTAACCTTTCAGCTTTAGAACTTTGTGACTTAAAATTGCTCTTCATCTAATGAGTTCTCAAGGCTGCTACCACCTCTTCACATGTCACTGTTTTATTTCCAACTATTAAAAGATCAACGAAATTATTATAGGAGCAAGGTAAAGAACACAATAAAATCATGGCTTTCTCTTTATCTTCATACTTGCAGTCAACTTTTAACAGATCATTGAACTTTTGGTTAAACCATCCTACGTGTTCCATCAAATCACCGCCTTTTAAAAACCTAAAGGTATATAAATCTCGTTTTAAGAAAAGTTTAATGGTCTCACTGTTTGCCCTATATATACCCTCCAGTTTTGTCCACATGCCTCTTATTGTAGTCTCTTCCAACACATCATACCACACCGAATCCGCCGGGCATATGCAAATTATACTAAAGGCGATTTATTCTATATCCTTTTAATTCTCTGCATTGACCTTTTTTTAGCTTCGTTCTTGTTAACATCTTATTCACCTTCTGTTGTACTAGCATATATGTAACTCTAATCTTCTATAGATTGAAATTTTTCTTCCATCACATTTATCGAAATTCGCAAAGTGTGTTCATTGCGAATTTTTTGTCTAATCCTAGGTCAAAAAAATAAAGGCTTAGAAGCACAAAATGAACGCACACACTTGCAAATTAGAATAAAGAAGATAAGAAAAAAAATTGGTTCGACAAATTGTACCTATATTCACGGACAGTCGCCTATTTTTTACTATAGCCAATAATGATTATTACAACCCTAATTATATTGGTGCTAGATCTAAAACCTTATACAAATATGAATCCTATTTATATTTTCTCTATGTCTAAAACCTAATACAAATAAAAAGAGGAAAATACATAATCATCATAATAATAAAAATAGACTAATTATCACATATTTGAAGTCCACTAGTAAATAATAATTTTTTATCTAATATATATGAGTCATAACTCAGTAATAATTTTGATTTAAACGAATTAATTCGAATTCAATCTATTGTGTAATGTGTTATTTTTGGGTTGATATGACTTTAACCTCAACATAATTAATTTAAATCTAAAATTATATTGGATTCTATTCATGTTCCACTCCTAGCCCATGGTATATTTTCCCTTCAAAGTTTCGCCCAAAGTGTATCTCCGCTTCTCAACTCCCATAAATGAAAATTTATTTCCATGTACTTTACCCAATAGAGAAACGGAAGTGTACTTGAGTCAAGTTCAGGCATCCTAGTCACCAATATCATGTTATATATAAAATGGAGACTTTTATTATTATGAGGGTGTTTGGATAGAAAACTAAATGTTATAAGCTGCGTTTTAGAAGGAAATTAAGGAGTTTTATGGTCTTTAAAGTGTTTGGGTAAATAAAGAAAATTAGATTATTTTTAGAATTTAACGCAAATTTTAAAAGTTGGGGGAGGAGCTTTATAATTAACGCTCGTTTTTAATAAAACTGATTATTTTAACAAAACGCTTGTTTTTATCCAAACACTTCCTACATTATTATTATTATAAGGTGGCCATATTAGCACTTTGTTTTAGCATCCCACATAAAAAAAATATATATATATATATATTATTATTTTAGATTTGATTTAACTAATAAAGTGATGTAATTTTTATTAATTTTTTAATTATTTTATTTAACTTTTATATTTTTCACAAAATTTATATAACATTTTTTAAATTTAAATTGAGTCCATAAGAAGATTTAATTCCAACACAAAGAATAATCTGCTAAATTAAAATTAAGTAACAATAACTAATATTTAAATATATAAATGATTCTAATAAAAATATATTAATATTCATATTTGCAACATACAATACTATTACATTGTCCAAATATATGCATTTAACCCTCTTTTAATTCGCATAATAGAATATGAAAGGAATAAAATAGCTTTATGAGATGAAATAATAAATTTATTATATTTTTTAAATTTAAAAAATATTTATTATTTATCAAAAATTATTACATAGAGAATTTTAATTATAATATAGACTAAAATATTATTATTAAATAAAAATAATTATTTTATAATTAATTAAATATTTCATATCATTCTATAAATAAAATATCTTCATAAATTAAATATAAATTTAAAAATATTTAAATTTTTTAAAATTTTATCTTTTGATTCGCAAATTTCTTCACTAATTAATAATATGGTTAACAGCTCGATCCACAATCATATTTACCATAAAATCAAATTAAATTTGTTTATGAATTGTGTCTAAATTTCAAAAATATTAAAATTTTCATAAATCTAATTTTCTGATCCCAGTTTTCTTCTCTCATTGCAGGTGCAAACAAGTCTAAATCAAACCAACTTGAGCATAAACAAGTCTTTCTTTTGATCAACATAAACTAATATTAACTTTTCAATTCCCTAATCCGCTCAATCCCAATTTTTTTCACCGAGTAGCCCGTCCCCAAAAATTAAATTATTTTATCAAAAATAATATTTAAATAAAAAATAAATATTTATTTTCATTAATCATTAAATATATTAATAATTAATTAACTAATAATAATTTTATCAAATATTTATAATAATTAATTATTAAATAATAATTATTAATCACCAACAATCAATTATTAGTAACGGCTTTCAATAATTAATAGTTATTATTCTTTCGATTTTTTTTATTTGTCTTTTAAGTTTTTGATAAATAAATTTAAAAAAGTTTATATTTTTAATTTTATTTTAAATTAAATTATTATATTTTAATTAAATATAGAAAAAATGGATAAATATTATTTTAAAAATATATAAATGGTTCAATTTTACCAGTGTTTATCTTCCGAGTTCCGACACATCAGGTGGTTAAAATCCAGCCTAATGTCCTAATCAGATTAACTTAATTAAATTAACTAATTAAATAATGGAAAAGGAATCTAATTTGTAATGTCTATCCACAATAAATGAGGTGGATATTATCAACTGTTCATCACTTTTTCTCAGTAAAAATATCACTTCTACTATAAACTAGGGTTGCTTTATCCTCAGCCGTTATTTCATTTCTTCCTTCTCTTCCTCTTCATCTCGGTGGTGGTTTCTGATCAAAATCAGGTATCATTTTCTTGATTCCTTTTATTTCTATGGTGATTCTGATTATCAGAAACCAGCCATTTCTTGATTGCTTTTTGTGCTTGGCTTTTACAAGGTTGCTAGATCCTTCAATTTTTTTTGTTTACTTTTTGTTTAATAATTTGAGCTCTTGTATATTGTCTTTTTTTGTGTATATTTTAGCTATATTTTTCAACTTACATAACTGCTGTTTGACTTTTAGTGTAGTTAATTTTGTTCTTAATCAAACCAGGTCTACTGATTGATTTATCCTGCATTTAAATGGTGTTTGTGTGTGTGAATTTGGGACTTGGGAAAATTCTGCTTAGACTTATTCAAATCCTGCATTCAAAGTCAGCTCTTTGATCTTCCATTTTGTTTTATAAGATTCTTTTCATATTTGGATGATTAGTGTAAAATATTCGCAGCAAAACATGAGATTCCCTTTATTAATTCAAACCCAGAAAACAAATAGAATTCAAGGATATACTACTATATTATATTCTTGTAACATGATATACTACATATAGGCACAATGCATATGCAAATAATTGTAACCAACATACTTGTAGAATGATAATCGAAGACTGTATTTGAAAGTCTCTATTATGTTTCTTGCTAATCAAAACTCAAAGATCCATGAACTAGTCCATATGGGCTTTGACCTTGAAGCACATCCTTAGGAATAAGCATTTACTTTCCAGCGAGACATGATGGTTATTGAATTATATCAATTTCTTTGTTTCCAGGAAAAATGCAAGGGGCAGTTAATGCATTTTTATCCCATGGAAATTTCGTGAAAAATGCGGTTTTGCAACGAGTCCGTGTTGCCAATCCAGTGCTAAGGCCCATTTTGTTCTCTCGATTTGAGTCTGTCTCGTCTGCTCGTATGGAAGAGCAAAGCTTTGAAAGCACCACTATTTCAGACGTCTTGAAAGCAAAAGGGAAAGGTGCTGATGGCTCTTGGCTTTGGTGCACTACTGAAGATACTGTTTATGATGCTGTCAAGTCGGTATGCTTCTTTGTTTCACCATAAAACACTACTGTTGTTGATTGGAAGATATATCACAGCTCACCTCACTTCACCTTGGTATTTTTCCTAATTAAAGCTGTTTCGCTGCAGATGACACATCACAATGTTGGAGCCTTGGTGGTCGTGAAACCTGGAGAGCAGAAATCACTTGCAGGAATTATCACGGAGAGAGGTATATGTCCAGTATCTACTTGCATTAGGAAGCTTATGAATCAAGTCTTTTAACACGCAAGAAATGTTTATGGGTTTAGAAATTATAATATCTAAAGTTGTCTTGCCATTTTCTTATTTTGAGTTACAATCTAACAGTATTAATTGTAGGTTGGAAGAGTACAATAGCATCTTTCTTACATTTCAAATATGGTTGGATGCTATCAAGTCATATATGTGCTCACAAGTTTACCTGCATGGCAGTTTTTTAAATGAACTTCAAATTTTGTTCTTTCAGTTGGATGTAGATGATGAAGCCAGGGATTGCCAGTGACGATGCCCCCAAATAATTTAAGAAAAGAAAAATAAATATTTTTTTTAATATGAAATCTATTAATATATTCGCAATGGAGAAGCTGTTATCAGAATCACTATATAGAAGATTGTTATAGGAGTTTGTGCCATATGTTGAATTTATTCCTTTTCTTATGTCAACGAGTATTGGCTGGATGTAGTGCCAAACAATGTGTTGCAACTCCAAGCTATTATAATTTTGCATTTTGGTAACTTGCAGATTACCTGAGAAAGATCATAGTACAAGGAAGATCATCCAAGTCAACTAAGGTTGGGGATATTATGACTGAAGAGGTACAATACTATTGACTTTCTAAGAGCATATATTAGGTTTCCATCTTCATATCAGGTATGCAAATTGATCTAAGCATAAATATAAATGGTGATTGCAGAACAAGCTTATTACAGTCACTCCTGACACTAAAGTTCTGCAAGCAATGCAATTGATGACAGGTATTTACATGCTATTTATCTCCATGAAATGTTCTCCTTTCCTAGTAGTGCAGTGATTTCTTCTGATGTATACAGAATATAGCGTAAGCTTGAATCTATACTTTGTTGGCAGATAACCGCATCAGGCACATTCCTGTCATTGATGATAAGGAAATGATTGGCATGGTGTCCATTGGAGATGTTGTTCGAGCTGTGGTGACTGAGCACCGGGAGGAGCTGGACCGCTTGAATGCTTACATACAAGGAGGTTATTAGACGATGATGATGACAAACTTGAAGGAATACTTAGCTCTTGGAAGACCAGTAAGCCAAAAGCTTGTAAATATGGCATGTTATGTGTATCTCCTCCCTTGTTATGTGGTTTTACCCGTTTCCTTGTCAGAACATCTGACGTCAAATAACATGTGGACTAAGAAGCAATCATGTTGCTTGAGACCTTTTTCCTAATACCCCTTATGGATGGTTGTGAACATAATGTCAACATCCTTGAGAAACTTTTAATTTGAATTAAGGTCTTTCATGGCTTCATTATGCGATTCTAGATAGCTGATAAATGTTATTTCCAATGTTGGAAATATAACAATTCTCCGGCTATAATTTTGGGAGAACTTATATGATACTTTCAGTTACAATTAATCTATCTTCGTTAATTTTGAGGCTGGAGTTGAGTTGAGTTGAATTTATATAAATAACTTGAGCACAATGCATACTACAAATCCAACCATAATAATTATAGATGAATACCCAAAAGAAGTCTCTTATTTTGATGTGTCCTATATCTTAAAAAAAACTATCATTGTGTCTCTTTGTCAGTGTCCGTACTTCCTCTGTAGTTGGTGTTAAATGGTTTAATGAATGAATGCTGAGTTATTTAAAAAAATAAAAGTAAAAATAAAGGAAGAGGTTAAACAGTAATAAGTAGCAAAGTTGATTATTTCAAATTGAATAGCGAAAAATTTATTCTTTTAAGTTAAACTGTTTATTTATTTCAATTTATCATAAATTAAGATCTTAACATAAATTATTTTTAATTATTTATTCTTTTAACTATATAAACAGTGAAAAATTTTAAATTTAATTATTTCAAATGAAAATTTTATTTAATAAAATTATTTGAAGAAAATATATTATAAATATTTTAAAAATAATTAAATTATTAATAAGTGGGTAAGAGAATAAAATTATTTAAGTTAATAATTAATTTGGATTAGAATGTATACATATTATTAATTAAGTTTATATTTGGTGAAATTATAGGTGAAATTAATAATTTTTACAATTTAGTAACTAAAAAATAATTCTTAAGAATTTTTGAAAATTACATTTATATTTAAATAATTTATAATAAATTGAAAAGTAATTATTTTTTAAGTTTTATCATATTAAAATAAAATACATTTACAAAAATTTTATTGACTATTTATTTATAATTTTTGAATCTAAAATCAATATTTTATAAATTTTTAAATATTTAAATATATTTATAAAAATAAATAAAAACGTTGTTAGGAAAACAAACAGAGGAATGATGTTTTGCCATATTTTTGTGATTTTAGGGTCATATTCGCACCTTCGAAAAGAAAATGTGCTAATGTGATATTTTCGTTATAGTGTAAGAGCATATTTGCATCTTTTCCTGATTTTTTATTTTCTTTTTTCGTATATTTAATTTAAAATTAAAATAAATAAAATTACTTTTTATTTAATTAAAATAATTTTTTATTTCATTATTTTTTTTGCATATTTAATTTAAAATTAAAATAAATAAAATTATTTTTCATTTATTGAGAATTACATTTTGTATATTCAACTAAAATAATTTTTTTATATATATTTATTTAAAATAATTATTCTTGAGTATATTTAATTAAAACTAAAATAATTTTTTTAGCATATTTAATTAAAATTAAAATAATTAAAAGTATATTTTTTCTTATTTTTTATATATCCTTTTTATTTTTAATAAAAAAGAAGAAGAAACAAAAATCTAGACAATTGATAAATATGGAATATTCGATTTATTTTATTATTATTTTTATCTTTAATTTTTTAATTTTTAACGAAAAAAGTGAAAAATTATACGAAATGACTAAATATAATGATAAAATTAAAATACAATAATTAATTAATTTTTTAAAAAAAAACATAAATATTAATTAAATTAAAATTTATATTAAAAAATAATTTATCTTTTATAAAATGATGTCTAATTTGTCTAATGAAATGAGATTAAAAAGGAAATGTACTATCTATAAAAAAAGGCCAATTATTATTTTCTCATATAAAATGAGCAAATACATTAAATTTCTCCTTGTAACACCCTGAAATTTTTTAATAATTACATATAGGATCTAAAATTAGTATAGTTAATTTTATAATATCTAAATAGACAGTTATAATACAAAATTGCAATTTAGTATTTAGATCCTAATTTTATACATAAAATACATATTTAAATATAGAATTTCACAAAAATAACACATGAAACCTAGAATTCACATGGAATAGAAATATTGGAAGTAGTAGTACTAAAATGGAATTTGAGGCCGAAATATAAATATAAAAAAATTTGGAGTCAAATTATAAACACCAAAAATTTGGGGCTAATTTATAAATATCAAAAACATATAAAAATCTCCTAAAATCTTCATAATTCCATAAAAAGACAAAAATTATCCATCTTTCACTCCATTTTGGCCGAAACCCCTTCTTCCTTTTCCATCTCCACTTTCTTCTTCTTCCAACCAAATTCCTCCATCCAACTCTAAGGGAAATCCTAAACAATTCAAAAAAGGTAAGTTGAGATTTTGGAAGAACTTAAGGTAAATGAACTTTTCTTGCTTTCTTTTCTTTAAATATGATTAGTATCATAAATATAGATGATTATTTATGAAAATAGAAGTATAGATATAACTATAGTTAGAGAACATGTTTAGGTTAGGGTTATGTCAAATGCTAAGTTTCCATATAGATGAGTTTGATTCAAATTAAGCTTATATTATATCTTTTTAAATTAAAATGAATCTAAAACATATGGAATTTGTATTGTAAAAGCAAAGGAAATTGAACATATGAAATGAATGATGGATAAAGGACATGTATGCCTTATGTGAAATTTGATACTTTTAGTGTATTTTTTATTCAACCAAGATTAGAGGTGAATTATAAATGTATTATTATACTTATTTGTAGCCTTGTTTGGCCTTGTTTGAAATTAAAAAGTTTTTCCCCCATTTCTCCTAGTAGTAGCTGAACCGCCATGACCATTCCCTTTTGATTTTGTTGCTTCCTTTTTGCTTTTGTTTAGCTTATTTCTTTTGTTTGATGAATGAGTTTATTTTCTCATTGCCTTGTTGGGATTGTGTTAACATTGTTTGACAAATTTGACTTAGTTAATGCTGAACAAAAACCCTACATATTGCTTGTTTAAATTATGCCTATAATGTGTTCGATGAAATACCTCAAAGAAACCAAATTTTAATCCACCAAATGTTTGACCTAAAGTTAATGCCATTTGACACTAAGATCCTAATGGAACTTAAACCTAGTTTGAGATATATGTTTATCTAGACAATGATCCTATCTCAATACCCCCCTTACCGGATGACGCTTACAAAATTGAAAGAATTGAAAGTACAATTGCAAGAATTATTAGATAAGGGGTTCATTCGTCGGAGCAGTTTACCCTGGGATGCATCAGTATTATTTGTGAAGAAAATGACTATCAAGAATAAATATTTGTTGCCTCGGATAGATGATTTGTTTGATCAGTTGCAAGATGCTTGTTACTTTTCTAAAATTGATTTTCGATCGGGATATCATCAATTAAGAATTCAAAAAGAAGATGTACCAAAAACTGCATTTCGGACCCAATATGAACATTATGAGTTTCTGATGCTACCATTTGGGTTGACCAACGCCATTGCCGCATTTATGGATTTGATAAACCGGGTATTCAAGCCCTATTTGGACAAGTTTGTCATCATGTTTATTGATGACATACTTGTTTATTCCAGGAGTAAAGAAGAACACGAGGAACATCTACGGATAGTGCTTCAGACAATACGAAAGCACAAATTATATGCCAAATTGTTGAAATATGAATTTTGACTTGCAGAAGTATGTTCCCTCGGGTTTGTGGTGAGTAAAGATGGTGTTAAAGTAGATCCAAATATAGTAGAAGCTGTAGCAAATTAATCACGGCTTACCAAAGTGACGAAAATATGAAGTTTCTCAGGTATGGTTAGAGATTACAAAAGATTTGTAAAAGATTTCTCCAAAATAGCAGCTCTAATGACTAAATTGACAAGGAAGCAGGAGAAATTTGTGTGGACGGATGAATGTGAGAAAAACTTCCAAACATTAAAGAATTGTCTCACCACAGCACCGGTATTAGCATTGTCATCTGGAACTGCTGGATTTTTTGTTTATTGTGATACATCCAGGGTTGGATTAGGATGTGTATTGATACAAAATGGACGAGTAATTTCTTATACTTCTCGACAGTTGAATAAGCATTAACAAAATTATCCAACTCATGACGTGAAGATGTTAATTATGGGGTTTCCATTGAAAATATAGAGATATTATTTATATGGGAAGAAATGTGATATATATACAGATAATAAGAGTATGCAATACATTCTACAACAAAAGGATTTAAATCTATGGTAGTGAAGATGGGTTGAATTATTGAAAGATTATGACTGTCAGATCCTGTATCATCCTAAAAAAGCCAATGTAGTAGTAGATGCACTGAGTAGAAAGTCAATGGGAAACTTGGCTCATATTGCTATATCACGAAGACCATTGATAAAAGAAATGAAATAATTATTGATATGAGTGTTAACTTGGTGATGGAGACCCAAAATCGAAATCAGGTTCTAATAGCTCAGTTTCAAGTAAAGTCATTGTTAATTGAAGAAATTAAAGTTGCACAGGATAAGGATCCACTGATTATGAAGTTAAAAGAAGATGTGCAACCTGGAAGAGCTTCTAACTTTACAGTTGATAATGAAATATTAAAATGTGGACAATGATTATGTGTACAAGATGTGGATAGGTTATGGTAGCAAATAATAAAAGAAATGCATTTTGCACCTTATAATGTTTATCTCGGAGTGATAAAAATGTATCATAATTTGAAGGCATGTTATTGGTGGCTTAATATTAAGCGAGATGTGGTTAAATTTGTATCTACTTGTTTGGCCTATCAGCAAGTGAAATTTGAGCATCAAAAGTTGTCACGATCTAAATCTGGAGTTATAACCGGCATGAAATTAGACCGAAATCTAACCTTACAAGTCTAACAAATACTATATCTATAACCTATAAAATTACATTTAAAAACTTAATCAATTACTTATATCCATCAAATCTTCATCTAAATACTATTAACCAATAATAACAAATTAAATAAAAGTTATTATAACTGATATTTGGAAATCAATTGAAATACTCCCAAAAGAAATTACTTATAACTACCTTTAAGACAGTGGCATAGCTTTGGAAGAAAGGAAGAAAGTCTTGCCAAAAGAAGACCATAGATCTGCAAAGAAACTAAAATTTGAAGGATTGAGCAAACCACACGCTCAATGAAAAAATATATAAAGGTAGGGAAGAAACCTAATATTTTAGACATACATATACTTAGCACATATACAAGCAGTAATAATAATTCAGATATCAATACTAGCTTAAATAAATGATTAAATACTTTCTTTAAAATTATATAATATAAAAGCATGAAAATTTCATATATCACTTATACAAATAATTTTTTTCCTATATACTTATAAGTTCACAAATAATTATTTAAAACAAGTAATGGGGGAGAGTTCCAACTGAACACTTTTACATATATGTGACACATAAACATATAAGGTTCAAAACCCGAGTAACATATAAGCATCATGGAGTATGCACCAGATCATCCCCCACATGTCAAATACATATAACATATAAGGTCAAAACCCAAATGAAACTCTGGTACTATGGGAGGTTCAAGTCTTTGTCTCACCCCAAATAAAAATATCATATAGAAAATAATAATAGTAATATTAATAGTAACGACTCATAAATTTAGATACAAATAAATTCTAATATCAAAAATCCAATGACAATAATTACATATACACATTACACATAAATTGTAACTAAATTTATAAATCATATAATTATTAATATTGTATAACTTGTCTTCCCTAACTTCTAATTATAAGTAAATTTAATTAATTTATTCATATAAAAATCACATACATAAATATTAAATTATTTTAATTGAACTTTATATATTCCCTCACTTGAAATCATATAACTTGTAATAATATTAATCAATCTTCTAATCACCCAAGTTAACATATGAATATATACATAATAAATCAACACTCTATAACCTAAAATGCTAAAAAAAATATACAATTAACATATACAAATGCAATACTAATACCTTATATGAAATACATGTTTAAACGTAATTTAAAGTGGAAACAATTTTTAATAAGCTCATTATGGTAGTAGATATATTTTCTATTACAGAGTATTATAACATTCTTCAAATTAACTCAAATTTTAATACCAATTAGCTAACATATATATAAATATAACTCTAAAAAAAAATTCTCCAAATTCAGAATTTATTTGAGTCTCCATATATCAATCCAAGTTTGACTATAAAGCAAGCTACCTTGATACTGACAGTATACAAAACTTAACTTACAAACCTATTTTTCACAACTCTAAAAATTATACAAAAATTTCAAAATATACTAAACATATTAAGTAATTAACTCTAAAAATTTCAAATCAAAATGATTTTATTTGGCCCTTTGAAAAATTCATGTTTTGGAGTTGTTTTGAACATGTTTCCTTACCAGACAATTTATATAAATTATACTATAAAAGGTGATCACCATTTGATTATTTTAAAATTGAATACACATAAATTAGACATTTATTTCTCAAACATATTAAATTCACCATAAAATATTTCTCCAATAAAAAGTTATGTAATTCATAATTTCAGTATATCACCAATATAAACTCTAATTCATCATTTTTAATTAATAAACCCTAAATCGTTTGTATTCTTTAATTAAATCAATTGAAATTTCAATTGAAATCAACTCCAGTAATGATCAAAGATAAAATATTTTTATTTAATTATTCTTTATCATACTTCATAAATAATTTTTCAAAACCTAACCAAAATCTTTAATCATCTATGATTGTTCTTTTCTTTTAATCTTATAGGACAATTATCCAAAAATTATCAAATATGAATATAAATCAATAATATTTAGAAAAATAGTCTATTAACTCTTACCTCCAAGAGAATTCCATGAAAACGAAAGAAGATCAAAATGAAATCTTAATAATGGTGTTGCAATTCCTTCCACAAAATTATTCTCTCCAATATTTTTCTCTTTTCATTTTTCTTTTAATGTTCTCAAAATACGGTTACTACTCTAAAAAAAATAGCTCTTTAAATATCATAAAAAGGGAACTATAAACCCTAACTCTAAATTGCTTATTAATCCATTATTTAACTAATTTAATTAATTTAACCCATAAATATCTTATTTTCTAAAATTAACCATTAACTTTATTTAAATTATTTTATAACCACAATATTTAATTTTTTATCATATAAATTCTCCAAAAGTCCAATTAATTATAATTCATATGAAAATACCAAAATAGCCTTAATTCACTATAAATATAAATTGGACTTAAAATAATTTAAATTAACTCCATATTTCATATTTATACATTTAACTATCACTTATAGTCCATAACTTGAATTTGACCTACATATGCACATAAAATATCTAAAATATCTTCGATTGAAAAATTTGGGGTTTCATAGAAGCCATCAGGGTTATTTCAGGAAATTGAATTACTAAAATGAAGTGGGAACAGGTGAATAGATTTTTGTAATATCTGTCATTTTTGTTGTATTTTTATTAATTGTATGCTTGGAGAATTAATTAATTAAGGATGAGAATGTTTGAGAAATCCAGAATTTCTGGTTGCAGTTACAGGATTTTGTGAGGTTGGTTGTACAATTTTAAAGAAATAATTTGGTAAAGTATAAAACATAAAAGTTGTGAATCTATGTCTCATTTATAATTCTATAAAATGGCTTGGCAGAATTTTGTGTATGTGATGAGTTATGTCCCTTTGAGCAAGACTGGTCTGGTTTGATGTGTCTGCAGAAAATTTGTGATTGTTTGAATTTACTGGGAATGACTGAGACAGATTGAGCCAGAGGTGTAAACATAAAAAATGTTCCTTTGTATGTTGAGATATTGGCTGTAAAATTTCAGGATTTTTGGATAAGTATATCTCAGTGGAGAGTAGAATTTATTAGGTATGTTCGGATAGATTTTGGGGCAGTAAGTTTGGGTGAACTTAGGAGAGTCACCATGGTATGTGTAGTTGCCTTTGTAATTTAAAATTTGGATATGTTAAGCTCATGTATGTTTATTTTAATTAGCAAAAAGAATCAGGAAGTTTGGATGTTTGTAGCTCATTTGCGAGCTGATTAAGTATAAGTTGTCCAGGAAAGGTTTTAGGTCAGCAGAGACTTGGCGTGGCGAGCCGGCAAAATGCAAAGTGGCATTTTGCGAGCTGGCAATGCGAGCTAGCAAAGTGGTGAACTTTCAAAGTGAGATTGCCGAAGTGGAAATAGGCAAAGAGACATACGTGAGGCGGCATATGCGAAGAAGGATTTGGCGAAAAGGAAAAGGCGAGGTGGCATTATGCAAAGAGGCATTATGCGAAGAGGGAATGTGCGAAGTGGCAGTTCGCGAGCAGAGTTTGGCAAAGAGGAAATTCACAAAGAGGAGTTTGGCGAAGACGCATTGTGCGAAGCGGTATATGCAAGAAAGAGTTCGCGAGGAGAGTTTGGCGAGGCAGCATATGCGAGGTGACATATGCGAGTTGGATTAGCGAAGTAGCTTTTGCGAAGTGGCCTTGCCGGATCAGTTTGGCGAGCTGGAAAGTGCGAGCTGGGAAATGCGAGCTGGCTTATGCGAGGTAGCATTGCCGAGGTGAGTTGGCGAGCTAGTGAGCGAGATTTGTGGGGCAGTGGTCTATTTAACCCAGTGTCCAGTAGCGTTTTCTTCACGATTTTTTTTCTTCTTTCTTCGTTCTTCTTTCGTCTTTTTCAGAATTGTTCCATTTCTTGTCTAAGGCATTAATATTCAAAATTAATGCATTAGATCTCTAGATTAGAATATTTCAAGGCAGGAATTGTCAGATTCAAGCAGAATATTTCAGAAAGTCAGTTTTTGAGAAATAAGGTAAATTTCTTCAAATTTCATTTTTCTTTTAGATTAATTAAATCTGGCAGTTAGAATAATTAATTCTGGGTGTAAGGAATTTATTATAAGCATTTTAAGGTTACACATTGTAATTAATATTGGAGGAATCAGAATTAATGTACTGTCATAAATAGTAGTGTGAACAGTAAATCCGAATTAAATATAGATTTTTCTTTATGAGATGAATTAATTGATGATTGGAAATTAAAAATAGAGACTTTAAGATGATTAATTATTAAGAAATCATGTTGATTATTATTGATTAAGGAAAACCCTAATTTTGAATATTTGGGGAAACATTTCTTAGGAGGAGAAAATCAAAGTAATTGAGGAGTTTGGAGTTGAGCAATTTGTTAAAGAAAATTCAAGAGAAATTTGTGTAAGAGGTAAGTATGAACAATTCATTTGTTTATTGTTTCTTGAAATAATATGACCAAGCATTCTTAAATTATTCCTCCATATAATTCTCATATATTTGATATTGTCGAATGACTAAATGATAATATTATGATGTTCTAAAATCGAAAGTTTCCCTATGTCGCATATGATTACCATATATA